>OZ024924.1:2554399-2682162 GCA_964017225.1 Netelia inedita | reverse complement strand
GAGAAAAAAATCCCTTAATTAACCGAGGTACGTGTAAAGCGTCACCATGGAGAATTTTCGCGTGCTAACGACAGAGACGCGAGGGATGCCGACTCGTCCATCCCTAACGGTGGCTGCGGCAGAAAGCAGCGACTCTGCGAAACGTAATTCATCCGCTCGCGCGCTAACCGCGTTTTCCTACCCTTATACATATATATATATATATATGCCACGTATCCCGCTAATTGCAGAGCTATGCCCGTACTCGTAAAAGAGAGAAAGAGTGAGACGGAGTTCGGAGCAGGACGATTTTTTATGTAATTAAGCAGTTGGCAAAAAAATAAAGATTAATTTTTTTGTAAATGACCGAGCCGCGTAATGCGCGTGTCTCTGTATTATAAATAATAATATTGCAAAACGTCAAATTCCAAGGTAGGCTGGAGTTCATAAAAGAAAGAACAAGAGAAAAAAAATTTAGGGACAGAGAAAAAAATGGCGTTTGGGACGAGGGATGGAAAGGGCAGGGGGGTGGCGTCTAGCGCAATGTCCCGTTGTGAGACTTTTGAACTCGGCGGCAATCCATGAAATGCTAATGACTCGACGAGTGCTCGGTCACGTTCAGCTTTTAATGAACTCTCTCGCGACAAAATCCTCGACGATCTTTTGCCAAAACGCCTTTATATATATATATATACGCGTATATTTTTATCTCCTACACTTTCTTTCGTTTTTTTTGTCTTTTTGTAATCTTTATTTCCTTTTCGTGTGACATTATCGTGGCAACCATCGAGAGACGCACCGAGACTTGCTGATTATCTCAGCCTTGAAACGAACGATTAAGTTTTATCACCAACGTTTATAAATTAATGATTAATCTTGTATTAAAAAAAATATTAATCATTGTTTTTGCGAATAAAATTTATTTTACAATTAGATAAATTTATTCGTCAATTAATTCGGGACGGAATCATCTTCGTCAAAATGTGCTCGCGAGATGAGTTTCGTTATTGGAAATTCAGGGATAATTGCGCGACCCTTTGGGACTTTCGATTTTTTTTCCATGAATAAGTCGTCCTTCGACGTGTCGCTATTCGCCGGAGGCGTTCCGAACTGGTGAACAGATCTGCACTGCAGTGTAAAGCTCTCGATTTTCCTCATATATAGAACATGCGTATATAGATATACACATATATATATATATTATATATATACGTATATATAATAGAGATGAGAGAATAGGTACAAAGGGATTCTCGAGGCGTGCTACGCTAGGGATGCGTGCACGATGACGTGAGCGTTAATACGCGCGAACGTATAATTGGCACACGGTAGTCGAGGAAACAATGGAGATAACGCCAAAGCGAATATATTCCGCGCGTACAAGCTTCGGACCAGCGTCCAGCGACGGGCCTTGGCGCCCCGGTGTGTGTGGGTAGTGTGTGTGCGTGTGTTATAGATATACCTCCGGAATCGAATATACGCCCTCGCGAGAACACGTGTGGCAGGTTTCATACACTCGATACAATGAGCGGGCGTACCGTTCTTCCTATCCCCCACAGGGGGTTATATCGTACAGACGGGAAACACGACAAATTCGAAGTGGCATTAAACATTTATTGCCTTTGTGCTATTTCATTCTTTTTCTTCCCTCTCGCCCCATACTTCTCTTCCAATAATTTTATGCGATGAAAGAAGAATTTGAATTCTCTTTTTTTATGATTATAATTTCCTAATTGTTTACGATTTTTTTTTAGAAATTTGGAAATTCAATCTTTTTGATTTTAAATACGTGTTATCACTTCGTTGATAACGTTCTCTCTACGAGGTGCGAGTCTCTCGAGTCTCGTGTCCGTTTGTTAGAAAGCTGTGAAATTCATCGGCTTACAGTTCCGTTTTGAAGGGTGGTTTCACCCCGTCGCGAGAATCCGACGGCGAAACTGGACAGGGGTTGGGGGTGATGGAGAACCATACAAAGAGAGAGAGAGAGAGCACAAGTTTCGTCGGTGAATCGTAGCGCGTTTCGTGTAAGCTGTCGACGAAACACAATGCCTGAAGAATAAGGGTTTCTTTCGGGGGTGGTTAGGGGAGGGGGTGAAAATTTTTAAACGTGATATATGACATTTGTTTAATTTATCGTCGCGTCCACCTGGAAGTAGTTGGAACGTAACTGTATTCGCGAATAATTTCAATGGCGTCGGCGTCAAAATTAAATTAATCGCTTCTTTATGATCGTGCAATAATAATAATGATAATGATAATAATAATTGCGCGACGAAAATTCTCTCGCGTTCTCGTTATCGCTCGCACGACCAACGGTTTATAAAATTCAATCAAAATAAACAAGAAAAAAAATCCTCCTTCGCGAATTCATCGACCTTTCGCACCCTCTCCCCTCCACCCCCTCCCCAGACTCCCGTGATATATATATATATATATTTTTTTTTCTTAATCCACGGGCTCGAGGTTATATTTTTTAAGCCCCGCGGTTTTTTCCCTCGAGCACGAATACAGGATGAAATTCGTGAGACTGGAGAGGCTCGTGAGAGTTTTCTCAACGAGAGTTCGGCGAATGGTTTTTTCCCCACGCTCCGATGCCTCGACACGATTATATACGTGTCCGAGTATACGGCTACAAGACCCAACGACGGGAAAAAAACCGACCGGAGAATTTTTCTAATATTTTTACGTTCTCGTAACTTCTTTTTTCTGTTTTTTTGGGGGGGGGGGGAGGTTTTTGTTATTTTTTTCTCTTCTCCCGACCGCGACGAAAGCTTCGGGACTACTTAATTCATGAAGATTCGTGGTACCGAGGAAAATTCTCGAGAGTGGCGCCCGGACTCAATTAGCGAGTTCAGGGGTGAACGGTGGAGGCGGGGGTAAGGGTGGTCGAAATAAGGAAACGTTCCGGAGCTCCTCGACCGTTGCGATATCGCGTTTTACGTCCGACGGGTCTTTAACTCGGTGACGCCGTTGTCTCTGGATTTTTACTCAACGAGAATTATTAACGTCTCTTACATCCCCCGCCGACCTCTTCGACCCCTAACAAGTATTTTCTCTTCGTCGATTTTGTTCAGCATAAAATCCGTAAGAATTAAATTCTCATCGTTAATAATTAGAAGAAAATCAACCCCAAAATTCACCCCCCCCCCCCCCATCGATTATGTTATCGAGCGTTGAGCTAATTTCATCGAGAACTCGAAAACATTATATCATCGGGCTGGCAAGACCGAGAGAGACAAAGTTCTAGAGAACGTCTGGAAACCACGTCGACGATGCGAGAGCCTCGTTGTCGTGGGTTCTGCTGACTCTGGCGAGAGTTGTGTGCTTAAAAGGGTGGAATGAAAAGGGGTGGTATGGCGGGGGAGATAGAGAGGGAAGAGAAACGTGTTGAAAACAAGAGTTAGGGATGATGAGAGAACGAGAGAGAAAGAGAGAGAGAGAGGGAGGTAGCGAGATGAAGGGTTGAATTCCCGAGAAGAGCGCGAAGGGAAAAAAGGGTGATTAGGCCTCGCTGAGGGAGGAAGAGAGACAGAGAGAGAGAGAGAATTGACAAACCTCGCCCTTGTTCGAAACGAGTCGATAATTAACAGGTTGAGACTCCGGGTCGCTGAGCTCCCTGGGCACTCTTCTGCCTCGGATTTTTTTTCTATTCTCCCCCTCCGAGCTTTCTCTCTTTCACGACGCCCCACCCCCTCAACCCTTTCGATTCTCCTTCGGTCCTTGAAGAACGTCGTTGCGGGAACGAGAAAAAAAAGAAAGAAAAAAAGAAGGGGCGCGGAGGGGAAAGAACGATCCCCCGTGAGAGCGCCCTCTGGTATCGCAGAAACGAAAGCACATGCGACGAGGAAGAGGCCTCGCTTCAAGTTTACCCGTTAACGAGAAAAGTTTTTTTATAGTACACCGCGAGACTCACCCTCCCCTCCACCCCTCAGGCCAGAAACATACAATTGTCGAACGAAAATGTTTTCAATTCTGATCTGACTCGACGACGAATAAAAAAAAAACTTAAAAATAATATTTTGAAAAATGTCATCATAATAATTTTTTCCCCAAAAAATTTCGAATCCATGGAAAAAAGCTTCGTATTCGGGGCTGTCATCCCGGTTTTGTTTGCACTTCGTCGGACGCATTTAGCACAATTTTCCCGCGACACGCGTTTATTTTTATTGTCGGTGGGTGGGGGGTGGGTGGGTGGTGGTCGTCACTACCGTCGCCGAATTTAATTTCCGAGTCGTGCGGTTGTTGGCTCACCGGCTTCACAGAAATCTCGCTGTGTGTCGCGGCGACGCTTCGAATTTTTGTACCTATACCTACGTGTATAGGTATATTACGTGCTCGGGGTTTTTCGTTTCTCGTCATCGTCGTCGTCGTCGGCGTCGTCGTCGACGACGTTCTCATCGTCGCGAGGGCAAACCTCGCATCTAGGCGTCCCACCGCGTGTTTCTATACCTCCCCCTCCCACATCAACCCCTTTCTCGAATCCTCGCCTCTTTGGGCTCGTTCGCTCTCGCGCAAGGGATGAAAAGATTTGGCTCGGTCTGTACCCCTATACTTATGTATATATGCACACACACCTTTATATCTTGCGTATATCTATACCCGTGAAACGTTAAAAAGCGAGAGGGTGGTTTGAGAATCTGGCGATGAAAGAGGGACGAAAAAGAACGCGCGAACCAGAGGGAGAGAGAGAAAGGAAGAAGCAAACATGTACGAGGAAGAACGAGACAGAGTATTAAAAAAAAAAAGAAAAAGCAGGGGGATGAAAAAGAGCGTTGTGAGTGCGACAGGGGTGGAGAAGGGTACTGGAGAAATCCCTCGAAAAGAGGGGGTGCGAGGGTGCGTCAAGAGTATAAGTGCACGTAGAGAGAAAGAGAGGGAAAGAGAGAGAACCGCATCGTTGAGAGTGAGAAAAAAATGGAGAAAGAAACGTAGGAGAGGAAAGAAGATGGAAAATTTAAGGTAGGGGTTGGTCGAGGGTACAAGCACATCCGAGCCATGTCTCGTTCTCCATCCCCTCGCTACCAACCCATCCTCTCTCCCCCTTTCACTCTCCTTTCGCTCGGGATAAACCGTGAACGAGCGAGCGAGTGAGAGAGAGAGAGAGAGAGTTTCCTATGGTTTAATTGGGCGCGAAATCATTTCCGATGCAATGCGCGGATGCAGCCGTCGAGTAATCACCGTAAAAGCGTGTTCAAAAGAACACCCCCGCTTCCCCCTCCTTGCTACCCCACGACTCACTACTCCCTCCCTCTCTCTCTCTCTCTCTCTCTCTCTCTCGACTCTCCCATTTTCGACTTTTACATCGAGTATATACCGATCCGACCGCTCTCACCGGCCCCGCACGACTATACACGAGAGACCTTTTTCCGCGGTTATATATATATATAGATATATGCAAAATGGTACAGCGAGCGCGTAGCACATCGGTGCAACCGACGACCTACCAACCCACCCCCCTGCCTCCCCCTCTCGCGGAATCGCACGAGGGCGCGATCCTTCGCCCTATCTACTTTTCCGCATCCCAGAAGAAATTTTTTCCTGGATATTCCCGACCACGAGAGAGAGATGGGGGAACAATGCGACCCGAGAACCTTTTCACCGGAAAAATCGATCGTATCGGTACGATAGGCAGTTTTTCCTTTTTTTTTTTCAATTTTTTATTTTTATCGCTTCTTCCACAGTTTTTCACACTTTTTTTTCGACATCGATATTTTTATTATTTCCTACTTGGAATTGAATTTAATTTGGAGTAATTGATTTTTATTTTCTAAATTTTCACATGGAATATTCTTCGACTTTCGCGAGGGTTCAAGTTTTCCGATGTGCGTCCCAGATTTTACTCGTACGACGTCGACGTCGACCTAACGATACCCTTTCCTCGTCTTTGTACGTCTCGTGATTGTTGCACACTCGTCGATCCTTTAGTTGCGATTGCTTCGCTAGGATTGTAAAGAGGACGAGGAAGTAAGCGAGAGGGTGGGAGGGAGGGAGAACGAGGGCTCGTCTCGTCCCTCAACCCCTCGAATCGAACAATGATCCCTCGTTTCTCTCTCCAGTGGCTTACTATATACGCGCGTGATATCCCGCAGCCTCCTGTACATTACGAGAGCTTTAGGAACGCTCGAAACTCTCTCTGTACTCGCGCGCACCAGTCATACGACTCGACTACGTTGCGAACGCGAACGAGACGGTAAACGAGAGAGGGTGAAATTCTCCGTACGATACGTACGGAACAATGATTTTACCCGCAGGATGATTTCCTACGGACAATGACATTGCGAGTCGCGACCCTTTCCTCCCCTTTCTCCTCGCGACACGGTCTACGGAGAGCAAAAGCCTGGGATCTTTGGCGCGTAGGAATCGGCCACTCGATAATTATCAAGCCCGAGGGTTCTTCGCTGATCGACCAAAATTACTCTCGCCACTTTAAACTTGAAAAGTGTACTTGAAAATATTTGATAAAGGATATTTGAAATTAATTCGAATTAAATGACATTTGATAAAGGAATAAGACTTTCTAAATATTCGATAAAAAAAAGTATAAGTGCTCGATGAAATTGAGTAAAAAAAAAATTGAAAAATTTTCAGGATTAGTCGATTATTTTTGTACTTGATACTAAAAGTAGCAGGTTCGTGTAATCACCTCTGGTACCAGGGTAGGATCGGATCGAAGAAGCTGTAGTTGGTATTAAACATTAACTCGAGGCTCTTATCGTAATGGAATCTCGCCGGGCTGTGTGTGTTAACGGTCGTTGGTTCGCGTCCTACGTACCGTCGATAGCGAAAACGGACGATGGACGAGCTCGATGCTCGCGTTTCTACGGACAAAAGACAAAGTAGCTACCTCGTTGACGTGGATAACCGTGATAGGGAAGAGCCAGCATACACACTAACACGGACACATACGCACAATGCATTTGCCAAAGAGCCTCGTTCAAGCTCTAATATTATGTACCTGACGTGTACGCGATCCAGAAAAGCGCCGGAGCACTATAAGCTTCCCTATAAGCTCGGACATTACGACTAGAAATTTAATTAATTCATAGATAAGAAAGTCCGATAACGAAATAATGGAAATTGAAAAAAAGAACGTTCAAATTTTTATTATCCTTTTGGTTATTTTACATTGACGTGATTAATCGTGACGGGAATCAAGCTATCAAGCTCGTTTGTTCATATCCCGGTCGATCGTTGCTTCGAGATGAAATTGGACGAGACAAACCGAGACACAGGAGACTGCCTGTTAATCAGATGTAGTTTCCTTGACTTCTACTCGCATATATCTAATATACACGTATTATAATCCCTATGTGCATTTATATCTATATATTATGCAGAATGTGCATTCGAGATCGGCGACTGCACTAATCCCAAGCCTCACATTGCATCTCTCCTTTCTCGCATTACTCGTGGCTACCCGTTGATCTTCGACGCTCCGTTGCCACTAATTAAACTCGACTGAAACAGCACACTCGTAGTTACGAGAGCGCGAATGCTATATACGAGAACCCCAAAAGGCTTAACGGGGATCCTAACGTCTCCTTTCCTCCGTTTCTCGGCTCTCGAGACTGTTGAGTCTATCGAGAACGTTCGCTGTACACCAATCTCCACGGAATTCTCGCTCGTGGATCAATGTTATCTTGTGTAAATAGATCGGTGATTAAGTCATAGGTTTTTTTTTTTTGATAGAATTATTCGTGGGCATTCGACAATATTATAGATATCAACGTAAATTTATTTATTTCATATGTATTTCTGTGGTGGAGGAAAAGAGGTGAAAATTCAATAAAATATTTTTATTTTTAAAGTTTAATTTATTAAAGATTAATAATCAAAGGGCCTAAATACATCGATATAGGCTGGGATTTTTTTTTCTTTATATATACTTATACCGTGCGAGAGCGCCCTCGGAAAATAGTAAACATAGCGACGGTCGACAGCGAGACGTTCCGGTAATCGGTACATGAAATAATAACTCATTCATTAATCGATATAATTCCTTTCCAATATCTAAAATTTCTTAATAAATAAATCATCCAAGAGTTAAATCGTCTTGATAGATCGCTCGACAGCTCGAGTACATCGAACCGACTACGACGTGCCAAGCTTAGTCGAAGGCAAATAGGGGCGGGGGAGGGGGGGGGGCTCGTGCATAGCTGGCTGCACAATTATCGAGCGGCCGACTACAGCTGTCCCTCGATGCGTTATCACGTATCACGACGCAAGGTCGTCGTTCGTCTATGAACTTTTGATGCGCTACTAAACAATATCGTTGTCTTTAGTACCATTAACTCATCTCGAAGTACAATAAGAATTCGTGCAAAATCTGTCGTAGAATTGTAGCCTCGTCGCGTTGCATATATTCCTTTCGCCTCGTGAAACTAGGTCACTGGGTCACAGCCCGTTAAAGAGTACATCGCTTACGACGACAACGAGAAGAATATAGTCTCGGAATCATCGTAAAATCTTCGCGTTATATGCAAAATCCTCGAATATTTCAAAAGTCGAGGAGACACTTCGGATGCTCAGAAGCGCGAAATTGGTCATTCGCGCAATATTGCCATGGTAACGGCACGCGACGAGAGCGGAGAAGCTTATTCTCCTGGATAAAATGCTTGTGCAGGTATAACAGTAGTATCAATCTTTTTGCAAATCTTCGAGCAAATGAATATATACTTATAGCAATACATGCCTTTATACATATATATATATATACATATATATATATATATGCTCATAATTTGAACAATACATATCATATGTAATATGCATATATGACAATCGACTAATCAATATATTCAACCCTCAATTTCTCTCTCTCTCTCTCTCTCTCTCTCTGGGAGAATGCATATCTCTCGAGAATCTATAGATATCCGACTGGGATAAATCCTCCCTCGCTCATTCCCTAGGTGTATGGATCGCATACAGCACGCTATCCCAATACAGCCAGTTCTCTGCACTATAGAATTTGCAAATGCTGACAAGAGAGAAAGGGAGAAAGAGAAAGGTACAGATAGAGAGCTATAACCGCGCGGATAGAAGAGAGAATACATTATATATATATGTATATATATGTATATATATTTATATATATACATATATGTATATATATGTGTGTGTGTAGAGTATAGTTGTAGCCCCTCTGCCTCTATCGTCATTCCCATATGCCGTTGCAACGGTGCTACGGATAACAGAGATTTCGCCATTTAGTTTGCACAGGCGTGGTACCACCCCCGCCCCCACCCCGCCCCTGCCCCTCTCTTTCAACCAACCCCACCTTCTCTCCCTTTTAGTTCGCCCATCGACGGTTCGTGATTCCCTGCTGGTTAACGGAGAACTGAACACAACGAAACCAATCGATATGTGTATGCGTGTGTTTGTATATATATCGGTATATATATATATATTTGTCGAAAACATCGCGAGAGAAACCCAAACTCGCGTTACAATAATCGTTATCGTCGTACGCAAGCGTAAATCTCTGTCTATAGCCCACCCCTGTTTACTAGGGGTAGTGCGTTGCTTATATATATATAGGGATGTATCGAAATGCATACGTAACGCGCACATTCATACACACACACACACATATATATATATATATATATATATATGTATGTATAGAGAGAGAGAGAGAGAGAGAGAGAATGTTAATGCAGCAGGAACGCAGCGTCGTTTTTGCAAACGTAAATAACAAATCTGTGTATGTGCATAATAACGAGACCATTTCCCTCTCCCTTGCTCTCACCCTCCCACCTTCCCATGGGTCAACGACGTTTTTATTAATGAGATATAGCCCTCGAATTCTGTTATCAGAGACCATTATCGTTGCGACTATCGGACCGTTGATTGGTTATTTTAACGAATGCATTTCGTTGTTGTCCAACGCCCAACATTACGACTCGTTATTATTTTATTATTACAAAACAGGGCGGGTGGCAGGGTTGGTAGTGAAGCGCGAAGGGGTGGGGTTTGAAGGCAAAGTTAAATATCGGTTACACCATAAAAAGAAAAAATTTATTTTTCAACGATCATTAAAAATTTAGTTATACCTTTGTATCTACATCAATCAAGTTTCGTAAATTATCTTTTTTTCATTGAAAATCGAATGTGATTCTCGAGTTACGATCATTTCGCATTATCGGGTTGAAAAAAAAGTAAATTAAAAAAAATATATCCTACCATTTTTATCGTTGAAAGAGGACGAGAAAGAGAGAGAGAGAGACGATGGGAGAACTGGCTAGCTCGCTGAATGTAAAAAAATTGTCGATGTATGCAGAAACGGGGGAAAGCTCTCCTGGGAGGTATATGGGACGCCCGTCAATAATCCGACAGTCCATCTGTGGGAACGATGTGAATGTTATATACATATATATATATATGTATATATTCATTCCAATATATACGTGTATAATATCGCGGCATGAAATCTGGTGAAATTCCCGGCGAGAACTGCATATGAAAAATAGCGAAAATTCGATTTCCCCTCTTTCGTTCCAACCCCTTGCTCTTTCTTTCTCTCTCTCTCTCTCTCTCTCCCTCTCTCTCTCTCTCTCTTTTCTCTCGCGAACTCGATATATCAAAGAGGGATCGATTTCGAAAAAAAAGACCTGTCGCCTCGTTAGTCCCGGATGGAACCCTTTCATAGGATCGTTTTTCTATATACGCGGTACGATAGCTCGTCGTTCTTCCGACTAGCGCAGTCTACCGCTAAATCGCCAATGAGCCGTAATTCATCAAGCTCCATATACACGCGAGATCGACTCGGCTTTACTGCGAAAAAAAAGCGATTTTTTTATTTCCGATCATGTTTTTTTTCGTTTCCTTTTTCTTTTTTCTAATGCGAATGAAAAACTCCTCCGGGGCTCCCTTTTCATATCGCGCACGATCATTTACAACGCCACTGAGCCGCGCGCGCCACTTCAGAGAAATGGCGGCTTTGGAAATAGAAAAAAGAAGAAAAAAAAACACGACCTTTGACGCTTGAACTTTGAATTATGGGAGGAAGGGCGCGATATAGAGATTCGTTGTGCGAAGGAGTAAGTATCGTAAGATAAATCGATATCAACCACGAGTTTGCGACGATCGGATGGGCTCGTGTGCCTGCCCTTTTTTACAAAATATTCCTATGCGGAGGACAAACGTTACAAAGAACGAAAAGAGGATTTTTTTGTATCGAAAAATCGTCGATCGTTCGACGACGAGCGATAAAATCGACGATTTCACATTCGCGCGAATAAAAAATTATCGCCGGTTTTGCCAATTTTTGTCCAACGATCGCGCATCTCCGCATAGATATCTATACGACAGGAGAGAGGGTAAGAATTTTTGTTCGCTCTTGTCCTTTCGCCAGGATCGAATTTTAACGAGACGATAATCTGGATTACGCGGCGACCATTATGGTTCATTGGGAAATCGACTCCGTGATTCGTTCGCTTTCTACGTATATATGTATATATGTGCGGAGAGTGAAAAAGAGACGAGAGCAAACCCTCGATATTTGATTTCACTTTGAACTCTGCCCAACTCACCCCTCCATCCCTGCCACCACGTTCACCCGGTTGAGTAAATCGGTACGGGCGTGCCATCGTTATTTTCCCATTTGCCTCGGTCCACCGTGATTCGCGCATGCGCGAACACGATAGAATCAGCTTTCAAATATAATCATCGTCGAGCTAACGCGATGATACATACGTTATAATCAAGGGTCAATCAAGCGAGTATAATTAACAACGGGGCCGGCCAAATCGTCGAACATCGTCGGATGTTAAGCCGGTTTTCCGGGGAATGAAGCAATATCTATATACTATCGAGTATACATAGTCGATATACGAAATATATATATACGATGTGTACATAAGGGTGGGCGGTAAGGGGGGGGGGGTGAGTTTGGCATTCGGTAAGGTCCACTTTGGCGCGCGAAGCCCGACGAGGCGTTTCCGGAGGTGCCAGCGAACATGCGGATTCGCACGAAAACGAGATGGAAGGGGGTTGAAATGGAGAAAACGAGAGTACACGTATATAGTTCATAGTAGCGGTTTGAGACCACCCCCGGCCTTTCGAAAAGCTTCGTAGGTAGACAGAGAGAGAGAGAGAGAGAGGGAGGCCAGCAGGGGAGGTGGTCGAAGCGTTAATTCTGTGGGAACTGATTAATCGGGGTAGGGGCTATGCGATAGGGGGTGGTGGTGAGAGAGGAAACGAGGGGGTGGATAGGCTAATGTATACCGGGTCAAATAGGCGCCAGAGTATAACCCACCGACGACCTAAACCCGTCGGTCCAGCTTCGCATCTCCATCCCCGAACCATCCTCTCCCTACCCCCCCCCCCCCCTCCCACCCCTCTCATCGACAACCCTCTCAACGTATATCCTGATGACGCTGATGCCGTTGGTTGTACCGCAACGCATCGACGAACGCGTCCACTTCGATCGACCTCGATTTCTAGATTCTACCAGAGAGTAGAGTTAAGTATACGAGGGTGGCTTGCACCCTTCTCGCATCCACGTATATGAGGTACTCTTGACGCTCAAACGTACCTCTCTCTCTCTCTCTCTCGGTAGACAGACATTTGTTTCAGGGATGTGTGTACGGTCGTATGTATATATGTGTGTAAGCTCTTCATGGAATGGTACACATACGTCGATTTGCACATAGGGGGTTGTGCGGTTGTGCTGAATCGTGTCGAGGGACGTAGCGACCTCTCTCTGCCTCTCTCTCTCTCTCTCTATTGCTATTGCACGATTACGATCGATTTGTTACTCGACCACGCGCGGTGTTAAGCTATACCCTTCCCCTAGCCCCTTTTCCACCCCTGCAGCCATGCCACCGAATAGTGTAAACTGGTCCTCGAGCCTACGGGGCACGCAGGCTACCAGTCACGCCGGCACCAGCTGCTCTAGTCCATTACAGACTGTGCTCGTGCAGTTTTAGTCGGTAGACCTGGTATTTAGGATTAAACGTTGCCAGGTCGAAGGACGATCGACAAGAGCGAGATATTTTTACTACAAATCGTTTCGAACAACATGTATCGATTTTTCGAAGACACCGTCGATTTTCATCACGTTGAACTAGATCGCCCCTTAGAAAAAAAACGAAAGGGTTGATTGGTAGGTACATGCGTTGTTGAAGGTTAAGTAACAGAGAGGGATGAAAAATGACGGATTCTCACGTTCTGTAAAAACGGAAATTGCGGTCATACGAAAGGAGAGACCGAGTAGAGGCTCTCGCATTTATGGGCGTGGGCAGTCGACTCTGGGCATTAGGCGAACTCGAGCTTACCAAATTATCGTAGCCACCAGTCTAGCTTCTCGCGGGTAGTCATGAACGTCATTGTTACGAGGCTAGGATGGCCGGCGGTAATTTGTCTTCTGTGAACCGATCATCCCTCACGACTTCGATAATTGCAACTCGAGTGGACAGTGCCTGATGGATGCAACTATATATCCATCTATGTATATATATTTGTATATATGAAGAGAGGGATGAAGGAAGGGATCGAGACTGGAAACGTTGTTTATGCGAAGAGAGGAACCGACGTTGTCTCTTGCGAGTGTTCTCTCTCTCTCTCTCTCTCTCTCTCTGTCTCTCTCTCTCTCGTCTGCTCGCACTCCACTTTGGTCCATTCGTGTACGTTAATAGCGTTACCACATCGTTGATTGATCATTTGTAATTGAATACAGAGTCGACTGATCCTGGTACGTTGATCAAATGGAGAACTGAAGATGTAGAGGAAGGGAGAGAGAGAGAGAGATAGAGATGAATCGTTGAATTGATTGATAGATAATTTATTCACGATTATGTGGGGCACGTCCCGGGGACGTGCGAGGTCAAAATGAGGTCAACCGAACAGGTAATATCTCAGAGATATCGGATATGCGTCGATGTATCTTAGATCGCGACGTAGGATAAATTTGAAACGCCGTTTCGATAACTTAATCGTTTCGGTTCATGAGAATCGTAACATTCTTTTTTCCTCCCCCTCCCGCTCCACCATTTGTACAATGTCCAGATATTTCCAATTTGCATAGTCATGAGAGCACTTTGGAAATCGTGGGAGGACTATGGAAATGGAAGGGTTGGAAAAAGAAAAAAAAACATGGTAAAATCTTCCTCCACTGAAAACGCATCCCCGGTTGCTAGGGGTTGGCCACTACCGAGGAGGTTGAATTCTACTCTTTGTTTCGACGATATGAATACCGCGAGCGTGAAAAGCATCCAGTAGCAGCTTGCGGCACCGGTAATGGAAGCTCGAGACGGGGTAATGAGCAGGACACGTCGGGAAAAAGTGGGGGGATATAGAGAAATCCTACGGTCTCGCTCGACAAAGGAACGAACCGTTACCCCTTTCGAACCCCCGGTTCAATTATTATTTCGCTAATTAAAGACGTAGGGGGGGGGCGATAAAGATAACCATGAAAACAATGGGCGTGAATCGATTGATCGTAGGGGGTGTAAAAATATGGTGGGAGAAAAATGGGGATGAAAAAATCGTTCACTCTCCAAGGGATGTTACTATGGTGATATCGGTTACCCCAAGCAGGCAATTCTCGTAAATGCTTCTGGGTTTTGTGAGAAAAGATTAAATGGAGGAGGAAAACCGGACAAGGGTAGGAGGGTGAAAAGTTGCCAAGCACCCTGGATCGCAACTGGTCGAGGGAAAAAATCGTCCGAAATTTACGTCGAGCTCTCTCGCTGCGTTGCGTAAGGAAAAAATATAACGAACATTCGTGTGTAAGGGTAGCTCGGTGGATAAGTCAAGCGTCCGTTGTGTGAGGGTAGTTAATTCAAGGTGTCGTTGAAAGATACGAAAAGCTCTCACCCTACGACTTTTTCCGCTGCATAACCCTCCGATACTTTATATCCTTGCCGTTCACGAAGGGCGCTTTCATCCCTTGCAGAGGACAAAGGTCGTCTCTTATCTTTAAACGATTTCATCCCTCCCTGCGTCGCATTAACGAAACCCTTATTCGCCATTTTCATCCCACCGATATGTTTAACATAAATCGAGACGCCATCTTATTTCCGCGTCTCTCCTACTACCCTTGTTTCCTACGTTCTCAGAAACGTTCCATCGTAACACCCATCCTACGGGCCATTTAACAGCAAAGCCATAATTACGCATTCTAAGGGATGCAATATCCGTCGGAATTAATGCCGTGGGGGTTGATTCGCGCGAACTCATTCTCAATTGCGTAGTGCGAATAGAGAGAGAATCAACCCCTTTGCCATGAAATTTCTCCGACGTTGGTTCGTCGACGACAGGAAAATTCGACTACTATTGCAACCCGGCTTACGCCAAGTTGCATCCGGTGCATCGACTATCGACGCTTCGAGTGACGCGGAGGGTGGGCACTTGAAGGATGACGAGGGGTAGTTTTCTAATAGAAAGCGTTCTCTGTAAACTGGCTAGATACGCTTCGAATCGCGTTTACCTCGTTAACTATTAATTACTTTTACGGGGAGGTGGAGGGATGGGGTTGGATGTGTGCAACAAACTTGAGGGTTATAATTGAGGGAAGTGTCTAGTGATGAAGCCACTGAAAGGGAGTATCGCAAGATATAAACGTATACGTGTGTTTATACAGATAAATGCGGCGACGCGACCGAGAGGTTGCTGTTACCAAAATCGAGCGAGAGTTTCTCTTTCAACCCGTTCGCCCAACCCCCTTGCATTACGAGGTTTCCCCCACGAGGCCGCGAGCAACTTCATAACCCCGAGGGATCGAAGTATCCTCGCCGTACAATCTTCGGCTTTCGGTGAATTTCGGGATAGTCCCGTGGGTACGGGGTAGTTTCGGCGCGAACCCCGGATCGAAACTACCCCTAAAAAGCTCGCTATGTTTACGTCCCGGTTTCGCGAAGCTTCTCTACCTCTATATCGCGCTTATAAGCCACCAGCTGGCGTATATCGTATGCCAGAGAATTCCCAAAGTCCTTCTTGGCTCGGTTACGTTACCGGAAGTCATCGATAAAGTCGAATTATTCGTGGTGTTGGGTCACGAACGAAACCACCAGGAATGAAAGTTTATCGGAAACGAGCGATTAAGTCGAGCGAATTTGTCACTTCCGGTCGTTTCTTCTTCTTTTCCCTCCCTTATTTTCTCTCTTGGGACGCTTGGAGATTCCAAACCCCCTCCGCACATCTCTAACGTAAGTTCCAGAACTTTCGACGGTGTGCCGCGAGGATTATGGGAGAATTTTTGCTTTTTCACAGTCGAAGACGCACCGGCGACGAGAGGAAATTGCACGAAGGAAATTCGTTGTTAGCGGGGAAACTTGATTCGTCGACTGTCGACGTTTTCGAGCGAATTCACTCGCAAGTCGAGAACATTTTCGTTGGTGGGTACGTTCCTCGATGTTTACACTCGCGCGCGTGTCTCTCGCGACAATCTTATTTCGTCTGGAAATTCTCTTGACTGGTAAAAATTGTCTGGGATGGGAAGTGTGAGAAAAAGAAAAATGGCGGTGCGAAAAACGTCGAATTTTTTTTCCTCCCTCTCACTCACCGCTTCTTTCGTTGTTTTCTACTCGCGAGAGGTGAGCAAAGAGGGGAGGGTCTATAGGTAAGGAAAAGTTTCAGGTAAACTCCGATTAACCCGAATGGATTTTTATTTCACCCCTTGTGAACTGTGGTTCTCACTCTCTGGCCTTCTCACGAAAGAGTTTCGAGTTCTTTCCTTTCTTTCTTTCTTTTTTTCTTTCTTTCTTCGACTTAGACTTCGCTTTCTCCCGTCACTTGGAAAAGCCGCCAGTCTCCCTTCTCGATATACACCAGACTCGTGTCTTGTATTTTGAAACTTTTTTACGAACATACACCGCGAAATCTTTATTTCGAGCTCTTCTCTACTTTCTCACGACGTACATTGCGGTCAACGGGAATAGCCGTAGAATTTTATACGTATGTATGTATTTTTACGAGTAATTTCTTTAGGAACAAATTTTATCGAAAAAATCGGTATAAGTGACGCGAAAGGTTTGGAGACGTAACAATATTCGATCGATGCATCCATTTTATTGTTATTGCATTTTTATTACGAAAATATTAATTTACAAATATTAACAATTTATTCATTCAATGATATAAAAAAAAATATTATTTTATTTTTCAAACATTATTTGAAAAATGAACCAAAAACTCGATTCTTGAGAACTTTATATTCGGCACTTTGCGCTGGGAAGCAATTTTTTTTCTAATTACGATGTAACACCGTTTATCGTCTAACAAGAAAAAATAATCGCAAAATCAGAAGCCCCTCAAACTCATCAGACGCAATTATATTTCCACTGCCCTTGATAATGTACAGCCCCGGCGAGCCGAGAACAAGCGCGTTTTAATACCGTCGGATGAAGATTCGTCTTGGCAAAAAGGCAAAAAAAAAGAAAAACGCGAAGGGAAATGTAAAATAACGAAGAAGCAGAGAGCCGAGAAGGTAGGCATTTAACGAGAAGATTAATTACGCTAAGAGGTGGATTAAGAAAGTCATCTCTGACCTCGAGAGAGAGAGAGAGAGAGAGAGAGAGAGAGCGAGAGAGAAAAGAAACGAACTCGAATCTACCCAACCCCTCGCCCCCGGGAAAAAGGGGATGATCGGCACAAACGGGGGTTGATTTGCAAGAAGTACTCGGTAGAACGTAGAACGAAACGAGGGAAAAGAAGTGGTTACGGTTTTAGAGCGCAGGTCGCTACGTTTCACGAGATATGGACCGTGCCGACCAACCCTTTTTTTTCAACCCTCCTCTCCTCTCGGCCCTTGTAAAACGCTCGATATGACATGCGGGAGAAAGATGGCCCCGTGAGTTAACTTTATCTCGCGCGAGAGATCCGGTTACCATCGAGCTGATGAACACGTATACGCGAGAGCCAGGCCGACCAATGTTCCGGCGAAAGGGTTTCGCTTTTGAGGAACGTTCTCGTACGGTCGCGCTCCACCAAAATGAATTATCATCGTTACTTTCGCAGGGAACGGTATAAACCCCACGGTATAATCCAACATCCTCTCGGGACCTCGTTGCTCTCTTCTTTCTCTCTGTCGCACTCTCAGCTTTCTCCATCGAACATTAAAACACAGACGCACAGATCTGCTCGTACGTGTGTTCAAGATTCTTGTTATCCCGACGAAATCCATTGTAACGTAGCATTTTAATAGGTCACGCCTAAATCCGTTAAGTCGAGCCTTTTGACGCAAATCCCCCTCGTAATAACTGGGTCGAGGCGACAGTAGGTGAGGGGTGATAAAGAGGGTGCGAGAGTTTTCATGTACGATTTAACCTCGATGACCATCCAGTCTGAGATTTTCATCGTCATATTTTTCGTATTTCTCCCAAGAGAGCGAGGGAAATATCGCAACTCCTTTATTTACGCTCTTAACTACAACCCCTATTTATGGTGAATCGACGATTCTTCCAGTGGATTCAATCCTCCCCCTTTCTCACTCAACAGTCGTCTCGCCATTTTTCCATCTGCTCAGGGTTCTCTTCCGGATCAGCTAGCTCAATTTCCTTTCCTCGTACATTTCCTCAAAGTCCCTGGATATTGGCTAAACAGATTTTTTCCTCACTTTTTCATCCCTTTTTTTTCTTCTTCATCACCTGGGGCACTCGATCGTCCTTTGCAAACTTCGCGCTGTATGCCAACGAGAATTGCGCGTGCTTCGAGCCCAAAGCGATTTCTTTTTTTTTGTCTCCCTCTCGACGATCTACATACCATAACTCCGTGATGCCACGAAGTTAAAACTGATCGGAATACGATGGCTGATGGAGAACGTTGAATTTTTTTTTTTCTCGAGCCCCTCGAGCTCCGTTGAGAGGTAAATTCCACTATATCGCGCATAAATATATATATGTGCGTACAAGACCGGAAAATATTTAGACAGGAGGGGTAGGAGGATTGGTAAAGGATGGTGGTCGTTGGAACGAGAAATAAAGGGGTGGAGGGTGGAAGAGAGAAGTAAGGGCGGCCAAGTGGAGATCAGATCGAAGTGCCGACACCGAATTCCTCGGGTATTACGATCCATTTACGTCGGGAGAGTTTCGCGATATTACAAATCCCATGGCTTGGGGAGAACGAGAGACACGTGGGTGTGGGAAGGTGTGGGGGTTGGGGGGGATAGGTCGAGCACACGAGAGAAATCGATCATGAACGATAATATAGGAAGCTCGATGTACTATCTTGGTCGCGAGACGAAAGAGAAAGAGGAAGAGCGAGGAAGAAGGCAGGGATGGGAACAGAGGGTTGAAGGGGGTGAGATGGCGAGAAAAGGAGAGGAAGGGTGGAGATCCTCTGGAATTGTCAGGGCCATCCACCCAGACGCTCAAATAGCTCCGGGGATTAACCCGCGAGGGAATGCATTCCTTCATCCCTCTCTCTCTCACACCTTCTCCTCTCATCCCCTTTTCACCCCTTTCGCACACGCCATACTCTGCCTCACCCTTATTATCTCACCCCTGAAGCTCACATACGTATATATATATATATACATATATATATCTTAACATACAGTAAACGACGAAAAACTAATATATATAAAGATGGGTGAAAACCCACCCCCACTCATTTTCTCCATTTTGCGATTCGATTTCCTTCGATATTGCTTCCCTCTCTTTCTGTCTAGTCTGCCGACCCGTTCTTTTCCTCTTTTTTGTTCATTCTCCACTCCTTTCCTCCTCGCGAAAGCAGACGACCGCCGGATCGTTTATTCGCCCGGCTGCCAATGCCCTGCGAGGACACGCGTAAGGGATGAAAGTGGTCACGATCGTTGGCACGAGAGGGACGAATATGCCAAGTTCAATATTTCCAAGTTAGAGAGAGAGGGTAAGAGGAATATGTACCATTCACGGTTTTATTGGTTCGTTGCCAATGGTTGTAACCCTTGGCACATTTTTCTCATCCCCCTCTCCCTCCCTATACTCATACGTTCGATCCAAACACACAATACGGATATGCATATGTGTGAAAGAAACGAAAAGAGAGTATGATACGACCGGAGGAACAAACGCCACGCCAATTTTTGCTCCAACTGCCGTTCAATTTTCTCTCAAACCCCACCCTACCCCTAACTCCTCGAGCCACCCTTCCCTGTTTTGTCTCTCGCGGTTGCACATGCTGTGTCTGCTCCGTGCTGCAGCATCAGCATCCGCATCCGGCGTACCTTTTGTCAGTCTATGACTACGAGAGAATAGCGAGAACGTCGATGTGGTGGTGGTACTGGTGGAGAAAGGGGGAGGATAGGGTAAGGGAAGAGGGTTGAACAGATCGTTCGACACTCACGGCTATGTACCGGCTCGAGGGGCTTCGCCCACATCAACTTGCCTGTTACCGAGCTCTTTATACACGTATGCGTCGTACGATGGAGGGTTCAATGTGACATGCACCCCAGCCCTCCCCCATCCAGCCCCTCGATGCGCAATCGGGGATAAATTTGTCTCACGAGAAAAGTAATTGTATTCATGATCGTCAATGAGGCAAAGTGCGTTTTGAGTTTACGACGAGGAGGACGATCACGTCGCGGAAGTTTTCCCGTTCTATATAATTTTATCCTACGTTGGTCTATTAAAACCGTCGTCGTGATTCATTGTAATTTCTCAGTCTCTCTTTCTCTCTCTCTCTCTTTCTCTCGTTCTCTCTTTTCGTATTCTTGTACACTCTCGCTCTCTCTCTCTCCCTCCCGCTGGCTATTAAAATAATTGCGAATGTATTTTATCGCATCTCCTTATCACGTCCGTTAATCTCGAGGCTTTTGAGTACCTTCGCTCTGCGGGAAGTACTTAAAGCTCCGCTATATAGAAGTTAAAGAGAAGGATTTAGTGTACACACGCGGCGCATACATACATACACACACATACACACAGACACGTACGCGCGTTATTATTATGCATAATGAGTCTTATACCTCCTTGCACAACGAGACGGAATGTACCTGCTCGCTCCATTTGCACGAGTAATAATATCATCGATCGCGTAAATGCACCAAATATCAAGTCAAATTTATTAATTCATTATTTTCCAACATCTTTTATTCCCCTCTTATTATCAAATCAACAAACATACTTTTTCTCTTTCTTCTTCTACTTCTAATTGCGCGAACGAGGGAGGTGACGAGCCTGTCAGATTTCCAAGGGGGGTGATGTGATCGTCGCGTCGAATCTCTCACGTCGCTACGAGGGTAGTATAGGACAACAAAAACCAGAGAGTGAGAGAGAGAGAGAGAGAGAAAGAGATAAATAGAAGAAAAAAACAAAAAATGTACAAGAATGTAAATGCCCGTAGTAATCGTAGCGGGATTAACGCCGGAGCTAACGCTCACGGTGGTCTGCCGTAATCCCTCGGCGGATTTCCTCGTTAACCGAAGGCAAGCACACGAGCCCCCTGGAACGAGAGGTTTTCGTCGGGGTTGGTCAGGGGGTGAACTGGCGCGAAGGGCGTGGGGTTGGGGTTAATGATAACGGGTGGTGCGTGAGCTTTGGCACTCCGTTCGACCAAGTGTGTTCATGGTCTACGTATATATATATACACATGTATGTATTTTGTTAGCTGACCATAGTGGTATGTGCACCGGACGGACATACACGGCTGGACGAGTCTCTGGTCGGCGCTAAAAGCGAGATTCTCTGTAATTGAGCGGTGGCATTCGCGCGAGAGAGAACTGCAGCTCGAGAGGCGACGAGGGACGAGATGGACCAGTGAGGGGGTAGATGGTGAGGCTGTATAAATACAGGAAACTTTCGTGGTGACGTTTACACGTGACCAAGGCATTCTTACATACATATATATACAGATGTGTATGAGCTTTTCCTCGTCAGAGTGAACACACACACACACGCACACATACGTATACGTGTTCTCTGACGAGAGACGCTGATTGTGAGCTTCGCCAGGCTTCGCGTATCGCACGTAATACGAGACTTTTCCCACCCCCATCCTCCCCCTCTATATAGCACGTTCCAAATCTCTCCCTTCGCGTATATACCGCGGGGGTGATAAATCGTACCGATAGACTCAACGCGCTTGCACACCGACAGACATATCCATGCCAGGGTAATCGTTCTACAGACCGATACAAAAATCATTAACTCCGAGACATTTCTTTTCATTACTATAGCGTGCCTTTTTTTAACAGGCGTAGAATTTTTGAGCCAAGCCCCGATCGTGTCGTCCTCGTTTTCTTTTTTTAACCAAACGCAGACACGTAGAGCGAAGGACACATAAACGTCACCATATAGGCAACGAGTCGATCGCGTACGAGCGAAAAGCGCAGGTGGTCGTAACCGTAGGACACACGCTGGGATGAGAATGGGGAGGGGGATGAAGCTCTCTCGCTGCATAAATGCATCACGCTTTCGGTCTCCCATCTGGATGGAACTCGAGGAGGAACGATGTATGAAGCAACGAACGAGATATGGACGTATATCTGCATATGAACACAGAGGTGTTTGGTCGAGAGGAGGAGGAGGAGGGGAGGGGGGGTTAAAACACGAATTCACGTACAATACATACGATTTAGACCAGGTTTATACGCACCCACACCTGGGACATTGCGACAAGAGATATCTATGTATAAATTCTCATATATATATATATATATTGGTGGTTGTGCTTGGGTAAGAGAGGCAGCGGGGGAGGGGGGAGGGGATGAATATGGACTCCAGAACGCTTTCTCGTCCTTCTCGAAAATTCATCGCTCCTTACACTCGTGTTCTTCTCGTCTCACGAGCAAGATGATCTCAGCTTCATTTTACGCTACGTCTGATTTCGAGCACCCGGAAGTAATGAATATCGGGCCATTTGTGATTTTATTTTTTTACGTTACAAGAAGCGACAGGAGTGAATAGGACGTGGACGAGTAAATGCGTAGGGGACGAGTGTCATGTGCAGGTGGTTCGTCGTCTTTTTTTAAAATTTCAAATAAAAAGAAATATTATAAAATCGATTTTTATTATTTTTGTTTCGCTCGCTTTTTCGTTTCGAAGAAACGAGACGCCTGCGTATGACACTCGTTCTCCGTGTGCTGTTAATTGTCAACGTCCCGTACATTGCCACGTTCCACCTCGTCGACGACAACGACGACGAAGCCCCGCATTCGTCGCGAAAAATAGCACATCCTCGCGCGACGATAACAATTTTTTCGAAAAAAAAACGAAAACCAAAGAAAAAATAGAAACTTCGTTCTTTTTCCGTGTATTTTTTTAACGAAACGTTGAAAACGTACGACACCCCGAGCCCCCTCCCGCCCCGTCCCCACCCCTCACCGGTGTATTTATTTGTCAACATCCGCTCCGTGTTCCTTTTTCCTTGTTCCACACACACACAAATCGGTCTATCGGTGTGGGTAGATGTCTCTGTTTGTCGCTATAGGTACCCTCTTGTTGATAAAAACACACACTCACACGGAGATATCGCCTATACTTCGCGATTCAACCCCTTCGCGGTCGCGAAAGCGAAGGCTCGAGGGTGAGGACGACAGAGTGGAAGTCGAGCCAAGCTTCGTCGCTTTCCACCCTCTCCCCTCTTCTCCACCCTTCTCTTTCTCCCCCCCCCCACCCCTCCACCCTGCCATAGTCATCTTTCTCTCATCCTCGATGCCAACCCACCATGGTTATCAAGCCCCGTACCGTTCATGCATAATGCACCAGCCGCCGATTCTTGTTCCTTGCCTCTCTTTTGCTCTTTCTCTTCTGGTCTTTCTTCCCTCTGCCTCATTCGACTATGCATGGCTATATATCTAAGGAACCTCCTCCACTCTCTTCGGCGATCGAGGTGGAAAACACAGCCTCGAGTTGCGTGAGGCAGGGGGGGGGGGGGGGGGAAGAATTCGTCTTTCTTCGTATATCGCACAGGTATGTTCGCGTCCTTTCTCGAGAGGGTTGCGACGTTACGAGGGGATGAAATGGGGCAAGATGGACCAGGCAATGAATAATTCGAATCGAATTATTTTTTGTTTAATATTTTAATAATCCGGACGTCGGCGAAATATCGAAGGCGGCATTATTGAAATAAATTAATTATGATAATTAATATTTTAATCGTCGATGATAGTAATAACGTTGCAAAAATTGTGATAAAAAATTGTTCGTCGTTCCATCTTGCTCCTCAATTTTCCATTATCTTGCCCCCGTGTACGAATTGCATTCGATGTGTATATGCACACACAGGAGTGTGCGCACTTCCCGTAACTTCTAGATAGACGCGAAAATGCCATCGCGAATCTCTCGCGGTAGTTTCTTATACAAGTAGAGAATAATACGTGCGAGTGTAGGGAGATAGCGAGAAGAGTTTCTTGCTCGACTAGGGTGAATGGCTGGAGTGTCATAGTTATATGGCAGCTATGGGAAGAATAGGAGGAAGCGAACCAAGCGATCTTGAAGATGATTCATACAACCCTCTCTATTCCAACCCTCTCTCTCTCTCTCATCCTCTCGTGGTTTCTTCGTTACGATGAAAACTTTGAAATGCTGGAAAGTACCAGAGCGAGAGAGAGAGAGAGAGAGAGAGAGAGAGAGAGAGAGATGAGATCGACGACGCACTCTCTATCGCTCGGGTCATTTCGCAGGATGATTTATAAGGGTGGCTGGGAGTCGAGGGAGGATAAATTGAATTTTAAGTCGATGAATCCATCTTAAGGAAGAAAAGATGTGCGTGCAGATACACAAAAAGATCTTCTCGGTGCCTCCAGTCGTCTCTCTCTCTCTCTCCCCCTCGAGAAAGAGAAAGAGAGATAATGAAATTTCGCGGATGAAAACTTCCCTTCTACCAAATATCATCCCTTCTGTCCGTACTCACGATTCAAGATTCACAATTTTTGCAACGTCAGCTCGGACATTTCTCCTCGACAAAGTTGTCGAACGGCTCGGTTCGTTAACCAACCGTTGAACCTTTTTCCAAAATATATGATGATAAAAATGTCAATTTTTAGCGAAAACAGCGATAAATTGTAATTTTCAAAGGAAACAAATTCTCGTTTCGTTATTCGATACATTTTTCGCTCGCGTTACCGTAAATCAGTCTCGGAGTTTTTTTTGTGCCGCTGGTGCGAGGAAAGATGAATTCGCAAACCCCCCATGAGGGGATATTTTCCATTGGGAAATTAATATTTACCGCCTCCGTCTCGTTAATACGTAGCGTGAGAGAAACATTGGGCATTTTCTTATACGTATATATATATATATATATATATATATATATATATATATATATATATATATATATATATGTATAAGAGTAACAATACCAGGAGCTCTCTCTGCCTATCGTGCCGTGCTTTGATACCGCGAACATAATTTATTAACGGTAGAATAATCTCGGACGCGGCACGAAACGGCAGCTATTTTCTCTTTCCTCCCTCTCGTGATTCTTTTTTACGCTCCGTAATTCAAGAAATGAAGAGATATTAGAAAAGAAAGTAGACGAAGCGCCTTGAGATTATTGTGCTTTTCTACGTAGAGTTTTCTCCTTCTCTCTCTCTCTCTCTCTCTCTCTCTCTCTCTCTCTCTCTCTCTCTCACTCGGCATATTTCAACTTCCTCTTATTCTCTTTCTATTTCTTTTTTCCTTTTATCATCTTGCACCCGCCACAATTCCTCGTTATTCTCTAACCGGTGAGATCTTCTCGAAAGAATGGCAGTAAAAGGCGATACGTTCCTGTATATATACGTAGACTCGATCAAATGGTGAATTCCTTCTCCGGCTTTTATTCTCCGGGAGAGGATACATTTTTCTTTTTTTATCGAGAGTAAGAGAGAGAGAGAGAGAGAAAGTTTTCTATCTCTCCCTTTTTATCGAAGTGATCTTAACGAATATCGACGCCACTCCGCGTAGCTCGCGGCGAGAGCAAAGTGGCGCCGAGGTTAACATCGTTAATGAAGAAACGTTGGTGGAGATGTTCGAAAACCTTGCGGCGTCGAGTGGAACGAAAGTGTGCTCGAGGGAGAAGGGATTCGATAATTTATCTATACCGATCCGATAATTGTTTAACGTCATCCTATAACACGCTTTAATCTAAAAAAAAAATTGCTCAAAAAATTAGGGGATGAAAATTTGTAAATATTTTTTTGTTTAATATTAAAATTTATTTTAACTACTCTAGAAATCATGAATAATATTTAATATTTCCATCTGGTTTGTTTTTGTTACAGGCCGAGGTGTGGTTGTGGACAGCCAGGGACCGGTGTTGACCTCACAGCCACGCTCGACCGTCGAATTTTCCAACGACACGGGCGCTATGATACACTGCTCGGCCAAGGGAAGTCCAAGCCCCCGTGTCGATTGGCTAATGGGCGATGGTTCGCCGGTCCATCCAATATCAAACATACGGGAGATGCTTGTAAACGGCTCCATGTACTTTTTACCGTTCGGCGGTGAAAGCTACCGAGGGGACGTTCACGCGGCCGTTTACAGATGTCAAGCTTCGAATAGCGTTGGACGTGTTCTCGGACGTGAGATCACGGTACGAGCTGGTAAGTGATGTTTTATAAAACAATAAAAAAAAAATTTCAATTTACCAGCTCGTTTTTTCATTAATCGATTTCGACAATTTTACGATTTTGTAAAACGTCCGAAAGATTCGTAAATTTACCACGACGTGGTAAAGTGCATTAAAGTCGTGGCACGTTAAAGGGCACGATGACCGGTTGAAAAGCTCGTGGAAATAAATTTACGCGCGCGAGGGGGGTTGAAACGGAGTAAGGGTGAATTTTCTCTCGTTGCATATATACCGGTTGGGTAAAAGAGAGTAAAAGCTCTCGCGCCGCCAACTACGTTTACCGCACCCTCCCCTCTTGCCCGCAAGATGAATGGCTACGTTTTATCCTTCTTGCACCCTCTTTCACTTCATCCCTCCCCTCAAACGTACGCAAGACTACCAGAAAAGGGATAAAACGTACGTATAGAACACGAGACACGTATATAGAGTCGACGGACTGCCAAGATCAAGATTTCGCGGTTTTCCACGTCGCGCCAACCCTCCCTACTCCCCGACTACCCCTAGCCAACTCTCGAACTCGCTTTTTTCTCTCTCTTTCTCTTTCCTTCTTCGTCGCTTATTTCGCTTTAACTCGTTCTGTTTCACGACTTTTCGTCTCTCCGTCGCACTCGCGCCTGCCTCGACTTTCTCTCATCCCCCCACCCCTCACCCTTCCACCACCACCTCGAGCAGTTAATGCGCCACGATTCTTCCTCCCTCCCTTTATCCACCTCCTTCTTCAACCGCTCGCGATAACGTGCCAGGAATCACTTATCGCGTTTACGCGCTCGAGCAGACGACGTATTTATCGGTGAGCGCGACCACACGAGCCAACGATCGTCCGATTTTTTCGTTACCTTATTCACTCGTTGTTTCGATGTTTCCTTTTTCTTTTTAACCCCGGTTCTTTTTTTCGCGTACGTTTAGGACACGCCTCGCTGAGTACCGAGGCGAACTTTTAAATTCGTAATACGAACGATTAAATACACGAATTAATAATTCCTAAACGACAATTAATTTGGCATTATTTTGTCGAATATTAAATTTTGTATAGTCGAAATATTTGAAATTCTTTAATTTTGAAATGACGCTCGAGATATTTCGTTGTTTGAAAAAAAAACAACTTTTTTTTTAAATTTATTTATTAGTGTTTATTTATTTATTTTTCTCTTCTTTTTGTTCCAGTCGTTCGTCAAAAGTACGACGTGGTGGTGAAAGACGCGTACGTGAGGGTCGGCAACACCGGTGTTCTGAGGTGTGAAATACCGCCCAACGTGAAGAAGCACGTGAGGGTTACCTCGTGGGTTCAAGACTCGGCTTTCAACATATTTCCAGCCCCCGAAAGCGGTGAGTATACTACTTTGCTTTACATTAGAGAAGTCATGAGAGCGAGAGAGAGAGAGAGAGAGAGAGAGAGAGAGAGAGAGAGAGGGAGGGAGGTAGTAATGTTAGTACATATATCATGAACGCTCGCCAACTATGCATGAGACCGAGAGACTCGTGAATAACTTTTCGGTGAACCGAGAGAGTGAGAGAAAGAAGAGAAGAGAAGAGAAGAGAGAAACGCTACATATACAGCATCCTCTTCTCTTACTCAGCGTGTGTAGAGAAAGAGAAAGAGCGAGAGTGTCGTGGTTAACGGCTCTTATACACGCGAAGGAAAATTAACTCACTGTCTCTTGGCAAAAGTTCATAAAGCTCGATGTTCTTCGTGGCGAAGCTTCTCATCTCTGACGAATGAGTTTCCCCAAAAGTTAGACACTTATAAATTGACACTAATAATACTATTTTCCAGCTACGTACTCGCTTGTCCCAACAATATCTCTATTTCTCAAGCAGAACGCCCCCCACCCCCCGGAGAAAATTCGCACGATTAACAGGGGTAGAAACTTACGTATATTATTTTTTCACACTTCGTCTCTACCATCGCTCTTATTAATTTAATCGAACGTGCAAAGTGAAAATAATCTCAATCATTTCACTTCTCTCGTAAAATCCTAATTTAAAAAAAACTACCCTGGGGGAAAACAGGGAGTAACAAACGTACAAAAGAAACATACAAATTCTATAGACTCGATACCATTGAATAATCTACGCTTCGTGAGAGTTTCTGGTTTTGGTCTACCCCCTCTCTAACGTAAAACTAGAAACAGCAAACTTCAGGAGTTGTAGGGAGAGGTACTTGCGTGCGAACCGATGTTCTATAGCGAAAAGAGTAGGGCGGGGGTATGGTGGAGCGAGGGAGGGAAGGGCAATGCAATGAATCGACGAAATGTACATACAACCGCTCTTATCTTCCGTTCGATAGGGTAGAAACGCATCGAGTGGAAAGCCGTGGAAGGGAGGACGAAATATAGTGACAGAGGGTGGAGGAGGATGGAGGGGGTAGTTGGGAATGGGTCGATGTACAACGATGCACCGATACTCTTATCGGGGGTTGGAAAATCTCTCTCGCTCTTTCTGCATATGTGGTCTCGTAGAGAAGTGAGCGCTAGTCGTGCGAACAGACCGAGAAAGAGCCTCTCCGATGCAAAAGGTCAATATCAAAGGGTTAAAAAGGAAAAACTGTAATTAGAATTTTTTACATTTTTCTTCCCAAATTATTAAGATTATATTTAAAAAAAATAAAACAATATTTTTTTAGTGCAAAATTTTCTATCTCCGATCATAGTTTAAAATTCTCTCAGATAAAAATTTCCTTTTTTCTCCAATTTAAGTCGAAAAACATAACCAGGAATGTAGTTTCCGATTTTTGAAAATTTATCAGTCCTTCGGAGGGTTGAGAGGATGTTTCACGAGTCATACGCGATGTAACACATCGCGTTACTCGTGATAACTCGCTACCAACCCCCTATATCCGTCTATCGCGATTCAACCCCTTACGATGACCTACAGTCAAACCTCCCGAATTTCGCACTCAACGGTGCGCTTCCCCCACCATTCGCCGACTCATACGCGCCAGTGGTGCTCAGTTCGCGCATGCGCGCGTCTCCAGTCCCTTCAACAGTCCCGACTGTATCGTGAATACGCGCATTAACCCCGGGCGTAACGGAATAAGACCGTATGAGTTACGGTATAAACCACACATGGAGAAACCCTCGAGGCATTTACGACACAACGGCAAGCACGGCCAGAAGCAGCGAATTTACATAATAGGAGAGAGAGAGAGAGAGAGAGGGGAAGATAGCAAGGGCGACGGCGAGAGATAGAGGGGGGGGGGTGGAGATAGAGAGGCTGGGCGTTGCACAGGTCCTACACTGATTTACATAGTACGCGCGAGGATAATACCTGCCACATAATCTGTCGTGCCCGGGCGCAATGGTCGTATTTTCGCCCACAATAATAGCAACGGGCTATACATATAACGTTAAATCGTAACATGAGACTTGCTTTATCAAAATGTCATTCGCATTGTTAATTAATTAGAAAATTATAATTTCCTGTCAAATAAAAATTACCCTCGGGCTTATCGATGAGAGTTTTCAATGAAACGTTTCATTCGAGAAATCGACGACTCCAAGGGTGTTAAATATTGAATATTTTATTTTTTCTGGTCGAGATAAAACGAAACGACCATCCGCGAATTGGCTCGAATGCGAACGATAAATATTTCGTCGTTCTCAGCACGAGGCATTTAATTTATCCAACGATCTCGCGCGCGCGATCCATTACTGCGGGGGTGAAGTCACGGGGGTCGACGGGGGAGGGTGAGTGTCGAGGGTGCACACTGTAATTCGTTACCGAACTTCGTAATTTTAATTACGTCTGCCGCATGAATAAATGCAGGAACGCTTGTGCTGTGTATATATATACACACCTCATACCAACAACCCCCCCCCCCCCCTTCCCTCTCGCACCTCTGTGGGAAGTTTGTAATTTAGCCTGATGGCGCGAAGGCTCACGTTGGTAGAATTCGCTCTGTGATGATGATATTGGAGGAAGAATGTTGCCTGCGAGGACTAATATCATGAATCCGGAATTGGAATTTCGCGGATAAACAACGGCACGTGGCACTCGGTAATAATAATCATCGTACGATTAATCCCGAAAATATCTTCGAAGCGTAACAAAATTACGTATCCCTATATGAAGAATAATCGAAATCGTTAATAAAAACGATAATTTTATTCGACTCATAATCGGCCTACATTAATTTTTTAATCAAGAAGAAGAAATTCAATAATTATTATCGTATTGTCGATTAATTGATTAAATTCAATTTAAAAAATGGACGTGTAGTAACAATCGTACGTAGCGAGAGTTGAAAACGACTCGCGTACCTACGTTTTACGAGTAGTTGACTAACTTCCAACAATCGCGCTGGCTGTACCATCTATCGCTATATATATATATATGTATATATATATAGGCGTGTATATGTAACATGTGAAGTCAATCGTTGGAATTATCAGTCGATCGAAAGAGTCGTAAATTTTCAACGTTAGCAGGGTGGATATGTACCCCGACGTTTTTCTCCAAGTGGCAGTAAAAGAGCCAAGTGGAGAGGTAAAACGAAACGTGAAATAGACGGAACTAAGAGTCGAAGAAAGACTATGAGTAAAATAGCGAACGAGTGAGTGAGTAAGTGAGATAGAGAGAGAGAGAGAGAGAGAGAGAGAGAGAGAGAGAGAGGTGGAGGGGGGAGGGGTTTGCAAGTGCCGAGGTAGAGAAAAGTTCATGGAGGTATGGAGAAGTTGTACGAGCCAGATGTAGCTCTCGAGTATGCCCGCTGACGTTTATTCGAGTCGTCCACGGGGTTTTCTTCAGCATAGCAGCAGCAGCCCGCTGGCTCAAGAAAAGTTGAGAGAAAACTTGAAACAAGTAAAACGGTAAACCTCCTAGTAAAACTTTGACACATACATCTATGTATATACCTATATTCTCGAGAGGCTCGAGTCTTTCTCTCTCTCCCTCTCGACTGAGGTCATAAAAGAAAACACAATTTTCTAAAACACCCTCTGAATTTCAAGGTTTATTACAAATTGCAAATATTCAATGAATTCCTAATTTATTTCTAAATACCAAGGACATAAAAATTGTTATATTGCTCTCCCTCTAAACTATCCTAATCTCATATAAAGTCGTCAAATTTGTCGATGGAAATACTGAATTATTTCACGTATGTGAATTTACGGAAAATCCTTGGATACGAATGTACGATAGACGTGAGCTTTGTTTATTACGTATTCGAATGTACTCGAAAGATTGGAATATTTACACGGGTACACTAGCCAATCCTTCCCTCCCTTCCACCCCCACAGCAGGCTTCTGCATCAGAAGGATATCCTCGGGGTAATAAGAGTAATGGGAGCTTTGGCTCATCGGTTAAATTACGAGATGTACATCGGGATGATTTACCAATATATACAAAAGCATACACACACGTACAAATATATATGTATATAGTTATACACGTATAAGGTAAAATGAGTGGTGCACAAACGACGCTGTACGCATGTGCCTGGGCGTTCGGGCTGCAGGTGCATTTTGAACATGACAGAGACGTCCATTCATCAAGGATCTCCATACACCCACCCCTTATATATATATATTGCATACAGAAAGGGGTAGGGGTTTGCGTATGGGATTGTAGAGGGTTGTATTCAGAGAGAGGTGGAGAGGTAGTTTGCATCGAAGTGCTCGAATGCTCGAGGTTGCCCACGTTGACCGAGGTGTATATGGGTTTTAAAAATCGGTATAATATAGAACGTGGGGTGAAGCCCATGACGAAAAATGGCACGTTGGATACGAGAGAAACCTCGGAAGAGGCGATTGCTATTATGATAAAGTATATAGTCCCTCTAAGGGTGCTCGAGCAAGCTAGTTCCTCACGCAACATTCCACGATCGTCGCTCTTTATTTATATACTATTTTTCTTTTTTAACTCTGTTTTTTTTATATCATGAATATCACGAGGTATGTAACTCGTATACGTAGCACGTAGAAAATAATATTTCTTGCTACGTGCAAATATCTATGTGTGGTTATATTTCGGTTGGTATACGCGTGAGAGTATATGGGATTCGATATGGGGAAACATGTTCGCGTTTCATAGCCTCTGGGGACTTGTAGTGGAAGTTGCCTCGAAACGTTATAACGTGATGATGGTGATGGCCGGACATTCTCCTCTCAAACTCTCTCTCTCTCGCTCTCTTGCTTTCACTCGCGGACGTTATATAATAGCGCACTGGTTGGATATTTCATCGGTGAAATTTATAACCCGTGCTTCACGCGAATAACATTAATATATATATATATATATATATATATATATATATATATATATATGTGTGTGTGTGTGTGTGTGTATACATATATATGTGATATATGATATATATTTATACGTATGATATATCGTACGATATACACTGGCGCGGAGACATACACATATAGACATTGATAGTTTCGCTCTCTCTCTCTCTCTCTCGCGGACTCAACGAGGAAATACGACCGCGCGATTGTGCCCAGCCATTTCGTGTACGAGGAAGCGCGATAACGATGATAATTGTAATCACGACGATTAATCCCGCGGGCTCGTCTGGGTGGAATACGATTAAAAAAAATAGGGGTTGCTGCTTCCACATCGACGCGATTGGCGTAATTTTTTTGCACCTTCGTCAAAGAGAGAGAGAGATGGAGAGAATGAGGGGGTGTGAGACTTGTAATAGAATAATTTTTTTTTGTTTCAATACTACTCTGAATAATGCGAGATTAATTCATTCAATTCCTTCATTCTCTTCCGTGAAATTGTTGGATGTGGAATTAATTTCGGTATTGCGCGTATTGAATTTTTAAAACGTACAAATCTCATTTTATTCGATTCGATTGTAAAGGATGACTTTCATAGAAGATTTTCATGATCGAGCGCGCTCGACGATAGCGAAAGGCTTCGTTCGGTGTATTACTACGATTGAAAACTCGTAGTGAAATAATAGGGATTGGTCATTAACACGAACTAACAAACGCTGCATGGTATAAATAAAAAATAAAAAATAAAGGGCGAGAAGAGGAGATGAATGGTCCAGCATTTTTCCGCCGACGAGAATCTCTCGAAAGACCAGATTTCAATGCATAATACTGACTCCTTTATTTTTTTCATCTCTACGCCCCCTTCTTCCACTTTATCCCACGTATTTTCTCTTCTCTTGCATGGGGGTGGTTTTTTTCAACCCCTTTTTTAACCTTCTACCTCGTCCCTACTGCACACATGCATGCACTCACCCTCTCTCTCTCTTTCTCACTCACTCACTGAAACGTACACAAACACACACAAACACACACACACACGTGGGAATAACGCAGAGAAGCTGCTAACAACAGAGGGATTTTCCATTAGAGGAATTTGCATATTGATAGAGTTCCGTGCGAGGCTCGGGCGCGAATTCGAAAATGTAATTCCCTGGGTCGAACCGCGGAGCTTGGATATTAAACAAAAAAACAAAAAAAGGGCAAAAAAAACACGTCGCTTCCCGACGAACGAGGCGCGGATACGTCATATCCCCCTTTTGCCATTTCTCGTTATGTACATACTCACCTGCGTATATATTATATACATATACGTATGTTTTCGTCTACTCGCATCATACTAGCGTACATTCGTCCGTGCCCAGCTTCCTCGTTCTCCCTTACCTATAGTATAGAGAAAGGGAAATATTATTGGTAAAAAAAGCACGGTATTACATCGATCGATCCCCTCTCGTTTGTTTCAGATGGAAAATATCACATGTTGCCGACTGGCGAGCTTCTCATATTCACCGTGAATCCCGATGACAAACATCACGGTTACAGATGTCGAACTGTCGATCACGTGACTGGCGCCACGGTCGAGAGTTCAACCCTCGCTCGACTCATTGTAACCGGTGAGTTCTTAAGACGATGATTCAAAGTGTTTTCGAATAATTTTTGCAAAATAATAATCGTTAATTGAGAATGATTTTTCTTATCGAGAAAATTGAGAATCTTTGTCGCGTGATAATTTGATTATGGTTAGAGAATCGACGACGCCTCGTGAGAATAATCAAAAAATTGTTTCGATCCTTGGAAAAGCTTCGCTCACAAGCGTCTTTTAATCCGCAGGGAAGTAAAAACGTAATTGAAACGCGGCCCTCGTGGCTAAAAGTCTTGAAAGCATCTAATACAGCGTGGCCTCATAAATCCTTCAAGAAAAGGCGAGCGAACGTTGGAGTTTTGTGTGTGGCAAAGGATGATCGTAAGGTGAAGCCGCGAGAAAAGTATCGCAACTCCTTCATCCCCGTGAGTGGGTATAAAAAGTTTACGGAAGAAAAATTCTCCGTTCTCCGGCCAAAAGGAGAAAAAGTTTCGGTCGGTCTGACTCGAGAATGGTACGAGGGTGGTGTTGGTGCAAGGTGGGCGAGAGAGAGAGAGAGAGAGTGGGAGGGGCGAGTGGGGTGGGAGGAGAGAAATAGCGAAGCGGTGGAAAGGAAAGTGCCGAGTTTCGACTTCCGGGTGTTAGGTAAGGTACGATCGATGAGAGGAAGTGAAAGATATCCGGTCGATTCGCGCTCGGCTGATCGATCGACGAGACCCACGGCGTGCCTGCGAACTTCTCTCCTCTCTCTCTCTCTCTCCCCCACAGACACAATCTTTTTCTCGCTCGAGAAAAAAGTCCCCAAGAACGTCTGTAAAAGTTGCGATCGATCGTTTATCGAAAAATGAAGTCGAAATAGAAAGGAAAAATCTTCTCAAAGGTAAAATATAATCCATCTGTCGTGATCTTTCACGAACGATTTGAACAATTTATAAAAAAAAAAATAAACTGCACCTTCGTAACAAATTCCGTTACGAGAGCAAATCTCGCGATTTATCACGTTTGAACTTTATAAAAAAAAAACGGGTCGATCTTCAAAATTATTAATTCGGGGAAACAATCCCTACGAGACGATTAATAAAATGCTTTAATTGGCGCGTAAATAATTACAGAATCAGTCTCGCTGCGTTGCATCCACCGCGTCGCTCCCATTGCTCTCGTAGACCTTCACTGTGTCGTCGGGCGACACGACAGCGAACAGTACGGGAATACGAACGTTTACGAACGAGCGAGAAAGAGATAGAGAGACACTGAGAGAGATATATAGAGAGAGATAGAGAGAGACAGAAAGAGGCCATTCGTTATGACTAATTGCATGTGGTACCTGGTCCCAGCAGCGAGTACTACATATATAGAAAATCGTACGAGACGAGAACCACACGAACAGATAGGAGGCAACATGCTATACGTCACGTTACTCTATGTTGATTAAACTTGTGAATGGGTGGGGGGTGTAGGTGAGTGCAGGGAGAGAGTGAGATAGAGAGGGAGAATCAGAAAAGTGAACTAGGGGTAGGGGGATGAATGGTAGACAGAAACAATGCGACCATTTATTCAACAGAGGCTGTCCGGCGTGTTAAAAGCTCGTGTATTTTCACACGGCCGACATTTTATACCCTCGACCATACCAGCGGGGAAGAGAGAGGCTTCTATGTGGGATGGTGCGTTTGCCGCCCTCTGTCACTTCCGGTGTGACGCGACAACAACGCGTTGCGTCGGTAATAATAACGCGAAAGTTGCATAACGACGAGAGTTGCCGGTCCGTTGCGTGCAAACCGGTGATACGGGCTTCCCATAAATATTAAGGGGGCAGAGGGGGGTGAGGGGGCTGAGAGGAGGAGTAAGCGAGAGAAAAAAAAACGTGAATTTAAACACAAAAACTCGTTTCGCTCAAGGAATAAAAATGCTCGTTGTAATATGACGCGATGTTTATTCTGTCGGTGTGTGCGTGTATGATGAAACAAATGATTGTCAGAGGAGAGTATCGATGGGCGAGTTGGCGTACGCGAACTGAATAATGGAAACCGAGAGAAGGAATAGACAAAAAAAACAAAGAAACAAAAAAAAAACAAAAATAGTCGAGAATTATTCGAGAAAATCGTTTCCGTGCTCTACGGGGACTTTTGTTGTTTTGTTTCCTCGATGGGGGAGCCGGAAAGGCGCGAGAGAGAAAGAGCGAAGGAGCGAGGGTGAAACACGGGGGGGGGGGTGGAAAAGCCTGAAGCGAGTCGGGCAACTCACTATATAGGGAGATCTATGCAGGATCGGATAATGGCGCGAGGAAGGATGAGAAGAGGAGGGTCTCGTATAATAGCTATACATTTACCTATATATATACGACCTGTGGTAGTGGACAAAAAAAGAAGTGAATGGTAGTGAAAACAGAAAGACACTGATGAAGGCAAGAGCCGAGAGGCAGGCGAGAGGGATGAAGAGGAGGAGAAGGAGGAGGAGGGTGGATTGAGCAGGAGGGTCGATGCATGAAAACTCTTGGTGGTGCACTCGGGAAAAAGCTCAGGCCGTTGCAGAGACATCGAGGCAGCCCCTCGTCTGCGAAATCTCCGAGAGACGTGGTAACTCTACCGCTTTCTCCCTACATAGAGAACGAGACATTGATGATGCATTATAGTCCCGCAGTCACGTATCTCATTTTTTGTTTCTACCCATCGTTTTTATCATTTAAATGTAAAATTTCTTGACTCTATTATTACAAATTTAATTTGATTGATTATTTAAAAAAATCGAGTAAGCGAGATATTATTGATTAACGAGCATACGGACGTACAGACGTAGAATTCGATGGGGAGGGAGGGAGGAAGAAAGAGAAAAAATGTATTAAGTCGATCGCAAAGATGTTTTGTCGCTCACGGGTCGGTAGTTTCGATCGCCGACGGGACGGGTGTGTCTCTTCGAGAATAAAATTGCTCTACACGAGTGTGCGCGATCGCAAGGATATGAGAGAAAAGAGACTTCGATGCATATAGTGCGATATATAGATATGCGCGTGTACTTCGTCTTCATCCCTTATATATATATATAGGGGTTGTAGAGGTAGCCTCGAGATAACCGAAGTCTCTCTCTCTTTCTCTCTTTCTCACGAGCAAAGCTCGCTCGCTCGCGTGGCCACCCGCGTTTCGCGAAAACCCGATATATTACTCTTTCCACTCAATTTCCCTTGTGGAAAGTGGCAGGCGCGCCGCGCGCGCAGAGAGACTACCCAGGCACTATCTCGATCCCGCTAGAAGCACGCCTTACCCCCCCTGAACTTTCCTCACCGCTTTTTATTTCATTTCCTTCCTTCTTCGTTCCTCTCTCTTTTTATTCGCTTTTTCATTCTTTTTTTTCTTGTTCTCTTCGATATTTCGCATTTTCTCACACGCATCACCTAGCGTCCGCGACACTTAGGACGAATCTCGGCTCGAGAAATTCTTACGTGAAACATATACCCTTGTGTATCGTATAAATTGGATTTATAGCCTCGTCGTATCGTTAAATAAAATGTTTCTTCCGTATTCTGCCACTAAGCACATTTCCTTCAAAGTGCGAACAGCGAATAAAAATCGTTGATTTATTTCACGACGGTAAAAGTACGTTTCTTACGTTTCCTTCTTTTTACGTTTTGTATCGTCGGGATGAGTGTTTCATCGTCGTTATTGTCTCGAGGTGGAGAGAAACGTGGCTAAGGGGAATCGATAATCTCCTTCTACTTTGATAGATAACAAGAAGCAGCAACCCCTTCTTGGCTACCCTCTGGTGGGAGTTGAGCCAACGACATCCCCCTTGCCCCGAGCCCTTCGCCCCTGACTCAATCTAAATATCACAACGATTCCAGGGTTCGATGAACTCGGCAATCACTCGTTTTATCGCGTCGTACCTTAATTAAGGAAGCTATTCTGGTTTTCAAAGTCTCTCTCTCTCTCTCTCTCTCCCTCTTTCCGCTGTAAGATCTTATACGCGAATATCAGCTTTTGAAAGGACAGACCAAAGAGAATTCTCGAACAAAAGATCGGGGTAACAACCCTTTCTTCATTCGCACTGCAATTCTCGAGGAACGATAAAATTTCAATATATTTCCTTATTTTCTTTATTTTCATTATATTTATTATTTGATTTTTATTTTTCATTTGGATTGTTTGATTTATCTATGATTTTGTTTGTTTGTTTATTCGCACGAAGATATATGGTAACGAAATATCGGTAGAAGAAATTTGTCGTATATAGTGGAAGGGAATTCGATTTCGTACGAGATGTGTAAGGAAGTGTTGCTAGATCTACGGGAGCGTCGCTCCCACGGTCTCGCGTCCTTCCGTTTCTCTTCCTTCCGTTCTCCTTTCTCCATCTGTCTCGTGGCGGTAGTAGAGAGAAAGAAGAAAAAAAAGGTCGCGCGTGTTTGCACTTCCTCCATCGTGGTCACACTAAGATCTACCGTCGATTCTTCCTCTCTTTCTTCCTCTCTCTCTCTCTCCCTCTCTCTCTCTCTCGTTCTGTCCTTAGCAGGTTTCACCGAATCGCGAAAAATTCGATTTCGTTCACGAAGCAGAAGCAAGAGCGACGTACGGTCTGCGGAATTCGTTGCCGTATGGTCGAACCACCGCTTCGTTTACAGATATGTTCGAAAGGAGAGAGAGAGAATTTTACTCCATGGACCGAGATGGTTTGCCGATGTGGCAAAGTCCTTTTCCTCTCCCGCTCTCCTGTGCCTCGCATCGAGCGATCTCTTTCGAGCGCATCCACGCTCTCGCGCCTCGGGCTATTATATATATATATATATATATAGTTGCACTCGTATGTTATGGCCGATGGATTTTCCTCGGGCGTTCGTCCGTGGAACGTAATACCGTGCCACTTCTGCACATCACTTCAAACCCGTTTTTCTCCCATCCACGTCTACCCTTCCACCCCTCCTGCTTTTTCCCTCACTCTTTTCTCATTTCAACCCTTTCTTTTTTCGTCTACGTTCGCACTGCCACGCATATATGTTTTTACTACCCGTATTTTCTCATCCAAGACTTTCGACCGACAAAAATAATTTTTTTCAAGCTTTATTAACGACTTTTTTCACTTTTGCAGTTATTTCAATATTTTATTCGATCCTGGTTTCATAAATTTTTTGCACGTGAAAACGTGTGGGTGTGTGTTTTGTTTCTCGCGAATTCATATTTATCGAAACGAATAGCGCGTATTACGATACGCGCCCTTAAGGGAGTTTGGTAAAGGTTCGCGTTAGGGGTTGAGGGGGTGAGAGAGAGAGAGACGAGCAACGTCGACAAGAAACAATACTGCAGAGATTTCTCTCGCTGCGAGCTTCAAATCTGTCCCGTACGATGTTTCGCAATCTTATCGAGTCGCGGGACTACTTGTAGTACACGGTAGATAAAGATACGTATATATATATATATATATATATATATATATACAGCAGGGAGTTGGAGGTACGAGAGCAACGAAGAAAGAAAGTTCAAGTCGATATTACGAGAGAAAGAGAGAGACTGCGAGAGAGAAACCGGTGGAAAGTCGTCGGTAGAGAAAACGACTCTCTCATCGAGGAGAAAGTATGAGCTAGGGAGAGAAAGAAAGATAGAGAGTGGGGTGGGGGGAGGGAAAAACTGTATGATAAAGCTTTTGCCCGGAGGGATGGAAAAGCTCCTTGCGAAGAAGCAAGAAAAATAAATCCTTTTCGCTTTATCCGATGGTCCGAAACGATTTTACAACAATTTCCTTCTCTTTCACCCTCTACCCTTCACCTTCTCTTTCTCTCTTTCTCGTTTTTCCACGTTTCTCTTATTCTCTCTGTACGCTAGAAATGATTCGTTCGTAGCTTAAAAACCCACCCCGGGGGGACTGTAATGAAAAATCATAAAATCACGAAACGTCGACGTGTTTCTCATCCCCCTGCCCCTCCCCCTTTTGCACCCTCATTCATAGATCGATCGTATATAAAAAAAATATTAGTGAAAAAAGAAACTTTGCGTCGCGATTTAAAATCGTAAATTTCTTTCTTATTTTTATCGACGATATTTTTTAATACCTTAAACGAGTACTTTTGTTCTTTCCTTTTTTTTAAGCTCGTACGGAATTTTCATGGAGAGTAGAAAAAAAATAATCGAGCATATCGCGTTATAGAGTCTCGTAGCGTATCGTCGTCTCGCCATCATCCCCTTTAAATATCCGGGGCGGACGGCTCGATCCTTCCGCTTCCCTCTCGTGTAAGTAATTACCCGATGGAAGGCTACGATGAAGCTCTCTCTCTCTCTCTCTCTCTCTCTCTCTCACTCACTCTCATTCACCCTCTCTCTCTCTCTCTTTCTCTTTTCCCATCCCCAGAGCGTTAAAGCTCTCGCGACGTCGACTGTACGCTGCAGCTCGATGGAAAACGGAAACGCCGCTTCCGGCAAACGCGCTTCTGCCACTTTGTTTTTTTTTTCATCCCTTCGACATTTTTTCATAAAAATCGGTTCTCTCTCTCTTTCTCCCGCTCGACGACATTAACTACAGAAATACTCGATGTTTTTTATTCCTTCTCTTTTTTGCTCCATTTTATCGTCAAATATATTACAACCCAATCCTCTTGTTTCCTTAGGAAATCCGATCGAATATCATTTTTTTTAACATACCGAAAAAAATGGTATGTTCAAAATGATGGAATACGGGAGTAGTATGTGATAAATGTAACTCAGTCTCGATAAACGATGAATATAAAAAGATTGAACGGAAAATTGATTCGAGAGTAAAGGCGGAAACTGAAAGAGCGAATATTGTAGTTTATTCAGGGATAAGTGTATACATATAAACATAGATATATAAAGTAGCCGGATGGTAAAGTTTTATCGATATTGGCGAAAATCGTTGAAGTGGGTCACACACACACACACATACACACACGGTCGAGGGGTACGTGCCACGAGGAACGGAACGAGGGGTCGAAAGGGATTGTGAAATATTTGTGAAACAAAGAAAAGAAGAAAAAAAAACGAGAAAAAAAACCTGAGGAAGAAAGAAACGACCAGTATTCCTCTCGGCTGAGCGAGAGTCGATTTGACGCGTGAAAAGTGGCCGTACGTGAGGCTACAGCGGCACGACCTGTCGAACGAGAGCCGCCCCACCCCCTCTTCCAACCCTTATTCGCCACCCTTCCGCGCCATATCTTCAACCCCCTCGTGTTTCTCTCAAGTTCGATAATCGATTACGAACATTCGTGCGCCGCATTATTTTCCGTCAGTCACGACTTTCCTCACGGTAGATCACTTCGCAGTGAGAAAAGTCGAGGGGAATAACGAAAAGTGATGGTGAGACGAGAGCGAGAGAGAGAGAGAGTGAGGAAGGGGGTGGGAGGTCATGGAATAAGAACAAAAGTGTAAGAGAAAAGGGCAGAGGGAATTGAAATTGAATTTCGGAATGTTTGGAACGCAACAAAGTTTGACGGGAGCGTCAAATGAGCAGGGCAGTACGGTGAAACAAAGCTTATGGAATTATTTGTATGGTATGCGAAGCTCTTATATATATATATATATATATATATATATATATATATATATATATATATATATATATATATATAAGAGCTATATATATATATATATATAGTTGTGGATGTAAACAGAGGGTAGGGGAGGTTTGGAGGGTTGAAAGCTGGAAGGTACCGGAGGGTTTCAAACAGTGTAGTCTCGCTTCGTACTTGGCGCAAACTTCGTAAGGTTCTTCACCGAGCTTACGGTTGGCTCCTCGAGAGAACGGAATTTCAAGTAAATTTATAGTTCGAAAAACTCGGGCGAAACAAAACACGAAAAAAAAGTAGAAAAAGAAAAAATAAATAACTTTGTGTAAATAAAGCAGCAGCGTCGAGGGTCGATCAAAAGATAACCCGCCAATTTTCGACACTTTACGAAAACTACCCCCTTGAATTTCTCTCTTCAACCCCTCGTCACATTTATCCTTTGATTAAAATCGCGACGATCCTTTAAATTAAGAATTTAACTTTCGTGACCTTGACAAACAAATTTTTTACTCTATTTAATTTATGTACAAACGTTTCTCGTTACACGGCGTAACGACGTAACGACGTAACGGTCTCGGGCTTTCACGCGCTCTCGCGTACAATTCCCGTCTCTACACTGTACGTTCGTTGATCCTGAAAAAAAAACTTTTCAGATTTATTCCGACTGGTGACACGTTACGTACGTTCGTAACACGCGTTCCTCTATCGTTATATAGTACGTGCCTCGCAAACCCTTTACCGAACGCGTGTACAACCCCCCTACCCCCCTCTCTCTTTCGGCGTATCTATACACACAAATTCTTTCGTGTTGGTGCGGTCGGGGATAAATTCGTGTCGGATCGATTTTTACTTCGTGAATTTCTCACGGTCAAAAATCAGAGCGAAGCAAATCCAGGCGAACGGACGATCTTTCTATAGGTACACACGTGTGTGTATATATATATACATAGAGAGAGAGAGAGAGAGAGAGTGAATTTATATATATATATATATATGTATAAATATAGGATAGAGGGGTTGAACGTTTGCAGCGCCACCATGCGGAGGGTAATCTATTGGCGTCCAACAGGCCGTCCGAGCGTGTGGCAGAACGCGAGTGAAAAATGTAAAAAGTTTCTCGTAGTACGCCGTTGTATACGTGCAACGAGAGAAAGAGAGTGAGAGAGATGCGATAACGGTATAGAGTGCAAGAGGATGCGCGAGGAAATGCTTGCTCGTACGAGAGAGAGGATGGGGTTTAGAACACGTTGCTTATATGTATATATATATATATATACATTTATTTAGCAGGCCACATGCTGCAGGTTTCCGAAGCTCGCTCTACCGGGAGAATATGCCAACTCCAATTGCACACCGTCGACCAGTTTTCAAAGCGTACATATACCATTATATCGTATACTCGCATGCATTATGTATGAGAAGATCGATACTACATCGGCTTAAATTATAATTATGATGTAGTCATTATCATGCGGGGCCCATTATTGTACAGCCGGCGGGCTCATTGTCCTGCCTCGATGCTTTCCCCGATAATTTCCATGAAAATCGAACGTTAATTTTACGAAGATATTCCACGTAATAACGTCGAGATGATTTCAATTTTAGGTCGGACGAAGGAGGGGGGTGCAATAAAATTACGATCTTATCGGTCGCGGTATGATTTAATCGAAATTATCGTTAAATGCACTATTTTCTATATCCTTCCTTCCTTCCTTCCTTCCTTCCTTCCTTCCGTCTTAAATTATTATTCCCACGATTTTCTAATCGACGATCGATCTTGAAAATTGATCGATTTGTTTTGATTTGATCTTCTCTTTTTTAATCTACTCAATTGTTGGACGTAAATTTATTTGGTTCGTTATTGTTTTCTTTTTTCAGAACATCGAAATCCCGAGCCACCGAGATTCATCGAGAGGGTGAGCCCGGCGCCGGTTCGAACCGGCGAAACGATTGTCCTGTTCTGCATATCACAGGGCTTCCCACCACCCATGTATCTATGGTTTCGCGAATCGGTCTCGGGGACCGACGTGATCGTCAATTCCGAGAGGGTGCGTGCACGCGCCGGTGTCCTCGTTCTCCAGTCGGCGAGAATCGAGGACGCCGGACGTTACGTCTGTCACGCGAACAACAGCGCCGGCTCCGAGAGGGTCGAACTCGAGGTCTCCATCATCAGCAGCCTCTCCATTCATCTCGCACCTCAGCAGGTCAGCAAACAATGCGCATAATACACACGTCATACATATATATAAAGATCGTTTTCTATTCGCACCCTTGTCCATTTTGCACAATTTCAATGCCTTCAAAATCGAGTCGTCTGCCTATTCGCTCGTCCAGCCAAAATTAACAAAAGTACGTTAATTATATTAAAATCAACTCCTGAATTCATTAGACAAAATAACGAGGAAGAAATATTGTTTCTTGAAAAATAAATCATTTTCTTTTTCGACGCGAATCTCTCGTCGTAAAAACGTATAACGTTTCCTGCCCACGAGTCCCATCGAAGATATTATTGGCCTTGTACGTGTGCGCCGGAACTTGGATCGAGCAATCGAGCTTATGTATTGTTGGTAGGGTTGAAGCTTCGTGAAGCTTCGAACTAAGTGGAGACGATGGTTTGAGAGAGAAGAGGGGAGGAAGAGGCTTTGGAGAAAGCCCCGATAATGCAAACGCAGGAAAACGTACAGAGAGCTTTGGTAGATGCTCGAGCCTCGTGCTGCTCACGTACGTAAGCCCTCGAGATTATACACGCCGATGCGTCAAAGCTCCTTGATCACGCACGAGACTTCGACCACTAGGGGGGGTCACCGCGATACAAAACTTTTCGCGATTCTTCGACGATCGAAACCAGCGTACGATCGATGACGTGTTCTCCAATAAAACGTCGAAAACAAGATATTTGTTTTCAACATTTTCGTCGAACTCGGACAAGGCGAGAATTTTTTTGATGTTCGTTCTTTTGTTTCAGGTCACCGTGGATTTAGGTAAAAATGCTCAGTTCCAATGCGCGGTGACAGGTCAGCCAACGCCCATAATATCGTGGGCGAAGGACGGTCTTCCGGTGCGAGAGGGTTCCGGTCGTACAAAAGTCATGGGCAACGGTGGCTCGATACTCAATATTTATTCGATAACCAGGGACGACAAGGGAATGTACCAGTGCTTCGCGAAAAACGACTACGAGATGGTCCAGGCAACTGCCGAGCTCCGTTTGGGTGGTGAGTCGATAAATATCCAGGTTTTTATTTTATTTTAATCTCGATACGAGATTATTTCATTCAATGCTGAATATATATTTGTCAAATTTACAAATTCGACGGTTAAAATGTAATGCACGACGCGCTGAATTACTTCATCGTGACGAAATTGCCAATCTGTGTCAAACTCCTCGAATCTCGTATCTCTTCTCGCGACGTTGATTCTCTCATGAATGAATTAAACCCGTGAATTTAATTCGAATTTAGCGTTGAACCGAAGCTTAGGGTCAATGGGGTTTGTGAAAGAACGAGAAAAAAAGAAGAAGATTTGAACGATACGACATAGGGTGGAAAGAACAGTGAGGGTGGTAGAACGAATTCGTAGGGGTAGGAAATACATCCGTCTTAATTGCGCGTACGCGGGTAGAATTCCCAATATGAATAGGGCGCCGAGGAAGCCGGAAGCTAGAGTGCGCGTGGGTGCGAGCAAGTTGGTCCGAGGTTAAGACTAGGCGGGTAGAGGATGAAATGGCGGAGGGCGAGGTGGTGGATCGTTCGACAGGGGAGGCTAAAATAATAATGGCGCGAAGCACCACCTCGGGCCGAAGGTGCGGCGTTTCGAAGGTGCTGTAGATAGAAGTTGGTGGAGGCGAGAGGGACTTGGAACATGCCGTAGGATCGAACGAGCTAGCGTAGAGTTAGCTAAAGAGAGAGAGAGAGAGAGAGAGACAGAGACAGGGATAGAGAGTAAGGGTGGCAAGGGGGTGAATTGGGAGAGGGTGGAGATGGCGTCGGTCGAGCGCTCGAACAATTAGGGTGAGTTTCCGGATCGGTTGTCGGGATCGTCCGTGCCGGAAGACTCCCCGAGTCCCGGCAACTGATTGGATGGGCAGCCAGCCCAATCGACCGATCGATGCCCTCTCTCTCTCTCTCTCTCTCTCTCTCTCTCTCTCTCTCTACACCCATACAACCGTACCAGATGTACGGGCACGGGAATGGATCGAACCAGACGTTTCAAGTAACAGAAGTGGTGTAGAAGATGAACGTAGAGTAGATAGATAGAGAGAGCTGGGGGGAGGGTAGGTGGGAAAGAAGAAGAAGGTTCGTAAAAGAGCAGACGCGCGGATTTTCCTACGAGTATCATTCGCCGACTCGGGAAAATTCCGACTGGTTACGGCAGGGTTGAAGAAACCACGGATGAGGAAAGAGCGGAGTTATCGGAACGATTTCTCATCAGGAACAATGAGTAGGGAGAGGTGGGTGTACGCCTCTAAAAGACATGTCTGACATCTGACAAACGAAGCAATATCTCACTGCGTTGCGCCACTATACTTTTGCCTTCGCGAGAACTCGGTACGAGAGAAAAAATGGTCGAACGGGTTTGTCGTAGCTCGGGGGTAGTTGGCGTTCGAGTCGAATTGCTCCGGGAATAATAACGAGCGTAAAACGATTTTTAATGATTATTCATAAATTCTTAAAGTCGCGTCATTGATTATCGCGAATTTTTCACCCCGTACACGTGTGTCCAAGGCCTCGCACGTCCTCCTACAGAAACCCGTTAAAGGGTAGCGAGCTTAACGAGTTTCATGAATATTGGAAAAGCGTGAAATCCATTAGTATCTGGCACTCGCTCGCCGAGCCTCGCGTGAAAGCCCCCAGGGGCGTTAAATAAATATATGCCATTTGTCTTAGTCATCGGCACGGTCGGTAACCGCGCACTTCTCGAGGTCGGTCCGGTTCCCTCCGTATAATACTCTGAGCTGCAAACGCCACGGTAGAACACTGCCAGGTAAAAGAACAAAACTAAAAGCTAAAAAAAGAAAAAGCGTAAAAAAGAACGCTGAAAACTCGAGAGTCAGGGGAGACACGAACGAATGGGATGGACGTGCCGCCTTATGGTCCAGAAAAAGTACCGTGCCAGTTTCGTCCTCTCCGCAATAGTTGCGAAAATAATATTTACAAGATATTTTATAAATATTATTAACCACAAGCTCGCGCCGTTTTATACCAAACCACCCCATAATATTCCTTAAATATTAATAATAAACCCACCCCCTCACCTTTCCCTTCACACTTGGCACTCTTTTCGCCTCACGCACCTCACCGTATTCTCATCTCGTCTCCCCATTTTTTTCTTCATTTTCCGAGAATTCTTTCAACCCCCCGCCCCCGACCCCCTTCGCTCATCCCTCGCGCGAATAATCTATTTTCCCCCGAGGCGGACACGAACGGACGCGTCGCGTTCTGATCGAGCCTTCCCAAGGGAAATATTTCCAAAACTTGGACGAACGAAGAAAATGGACCGAGACACGAATGAAAAAAAAAAACACAGTTAGAGGGTGGGTAAAATAAATGGAAAATGTAAAAATGACGACGGCCGCGATTCGCAATTGTGCGCGAGAGAGGCAATTGCGTACGATTATTGTATTTATAATCTTTGGAGAAATGAGGCGGACGTGGCTACGGTACGAGGGGGAAAAAGGAAGGGTTAGGGGGAGGGTGCAGCGCAAGCCACTCAGGCTTCACAATTTCTGTGAGCGGAGTTTTGATTGCGGTCATGATTCATGAATAGTAATTCGGCGTGCTGCTGCTGTTGCTGCTGCTGCTGCTCGCTGCCGGGGAGACCGTATAGTACCGCCGTTGCATAATGAATGGGGATATAGAGCATGGTGCGCGCAGCACGTCGGGTCGAGAACGGTGAAACAACCGTGAGATTATTAACTCCGCGGTAGCCGCGCATTGCGTTCCGTCTCTTTCCCGTACCCGCGACAAAACCCGTTTAATCCACGAGCGCGCGAGAGAGAGAGAAAGAGAGAGGGTAAGAGCGCGCGAGAGGGAGAGAATAGGGCAGAGGAAGGGGGTAGTGGGATGAAGGAACGCGAAGCACGAGGGGTGTTGGGTAAACGGCGCATAATAGTTTAATTGCCCAGGACGCTTATACACGAATCATTGCCACCCCCTTCCCCCTTTGCCAATTATCAATTTTAAAAAACAACACACACACGAATGTTTTTATCCGATTTATTCACATAAATTTTTCAAGTTCAAATACCCGGAAAATCGTCAAAGCCCTGGATTGTAATTGTTGAGAATTACGTCGAGAATTTCTCGACTAAAAAAAACAGAAATATCTCGTTTTTTTTTCAAACGATCCAGCGTAGAAAAAAAATTCTAATCCATCTTCTCCGTCAAGCCCACGTACGCGTTGGATAAATTTTCCGGATTCCATTGGCCGCGATTTTTATCGATAAAGCGCTCGTCCGCATTCTGCAAATACCCCTGCCCCCCCTACACCGGGGGCATAAATAAATAAAAATAAATCTATGAAACGCCGGTGCCCTGTTTCGTACATATATTTATTCCGGTAACTTTGCCGTGCGGGTCATTCGTGCGTTACAAATCAAACGAGCCGTATAGCGAAAACTTTTGTCCCTCCCCGTACATATATATCTACATACACACACATATATATATATATATATATATATATATATATATATAAATACATAGTAGAGTAGAGAGAAGCGTCGACGTTCGGGAAAACGTCGCGCGCGTGGTTTACGTAGTACGTTTTGGCTCTACACGAGTGTGCTGTGGCCGAACGGCAATAACGATTTATGCAAATAAACGGTCACGCCGACTGTCCGTGTGTATGTGAGATGGCGAGCGGTGTAGAAGGGGGCAGGGGGGGGGGGGGGGGGCGAGTGTGTGTATTTTAGTCCTCGCATGCAGCAGCTCGGTGCCTAGTGAGAGGGGCGTGGTCCATTGGCGGGCAGCACAGCAGCAGTACAGCGGCAAGCCGTTGCAATAGAGGGCATTCTGATTTACGCCACCTCTACCTCGCTCTGTCTCGCACTCCCTCTCGCGGACGCGTCCTACAAACACATCCTCGAAACCCTTACCACCAAGCCCCGGTAAGCGTCATCTACTCTGAGCACATACATACGCCACCCCCCCCCCCCGTTTCCAGCTATTCGAATCAACCAGTAGGACCGTCAGAGGGCGCGCGGATGGGAGAGAAACGCAGGTTATTGTCGTCTCTATAATTTGGAGTTAATTCACTAGGCGGCACTCTCGTGTGGGTTTCGGTAGAGGGGGGAGGTTGGAGGGTTGGAGGGTGAATAGGGCATCAAACCGCAGATCGATAGAATTGTCTCTCTCGCTCTCTCTCTCTCTCTATCTCTCTCTCTGTCTCTTGGTGCATATCGCCGAGACTCTCCATCATCCCCTCCAAAATACACGCCAGAAGCATCCCTCTCTCCCTCATCCCCTGGCCGAGGCGACTAAACCCAACGGCTTGTCATGTAAATGTTCCGTGAGTAATACCTCGCCTTGTGGCTCACCTCGAACCCAGGAGATGGGTTATGCCCCGTATACGTCTATACACACGAGCAAATCCTTACCCTAAAGTCCTGAATTTGTTTCTCGATCTAACTTACCTGTCGTCTCGATTTGACCCTTAATGACAATTTTTTTTCATATTTTTTATATAATTTTTGACGTTGCCGTTGGTTCAAATAATGAAATTGAATTCTTTCTTTAACACTGAGAATTATTAAAAAAATTAACAAAGCTATTATTAATCGTTCGATCGTTCGTGAGAAAAGAAAACATATACAATATCCATCGTACGTGCGTAATTTAGAAAATTTGCTTATCCGTTTTTAAGCACGGACCTCCATCTATTTGTCGAATCGACGCAATTTTCGTCCTGCAATTATCCGTCACGGCCCGAGCATCGTGCGCAAATAGACGTTAATTATTTATGTAAATAACGAACAGGGAAGGAGAGATTTTGCAATGTGTTTACGAATTCACGACTAAATATACCGAAGTTAAAGGAGAGTTCGCACGGTGGATGGTAAAAGGGGCGAGAGGAGGATAGGGGTTGTAGTGCGGATTTCGGTGCAAGTCTTCGCGCGGGGATGATAGAAAGTTACAGGCGATGCTCGGGTACCGAGCTAAACGATCGTTGGGTAAAACGACGAAGGGTACGCAGGGAGCTTCGGGACTATATCGCGAATACCCCGGTCCCCCGTACCCCCCCCCCCCCCCCCTCTTCGTCTTTACCCTGCCGAGAGACTGAGCATACCCCGGTTTGCCTCGGTAATGTAGATTACTGTGCTCCGGAACCAATTTGGCGGCTGAGCTAGCACGAACTTTCACTACTAGAGACGCGAAAGGTGCAAGAGTGAGAAAGAGAGAGGAACCAACGTTATACAGCCAAGTTACACGATAGTTAGGTCAGTTCTCTCGCACTTTGTGTAACGTACGATACGATCGAGATGTTATCGTTTCATCGTCGATCGAGACTCTTCCGATTAATCTCCAATGGAATAGGACTATTTTCAATCGTCTAGCGGAAAATTTTTCATTTACAAAACCCTGGAGTCAGGGAGTTGAAAATTAATTTTGAAAAATCGTAATTTTGGCATTCCTTTATTTGATACATTTTTAGAGCTTATTCCGATGGGAAATTGCTCGCTGATTACGAATTCAACGGCAGTTTTTCGCTAGCACGAAAAATGGTAGGTGAAAAAACGAAAAAACGCGATTTTTCATGGTTTTTTCGATATTTCGCCCATGAATTTTGAAGTATCGTAATAATGACCATCATTTTCGTAATGTGCGAGAAATTTCCGATCGAATAAGACTATTTCACAATCATTTTTAAGAAAAAAAATGGTTCCACCCTCCGGGACTTTTACGTCGAGTCAGAAAAAATTTGCATCTCTCTCCCTCTCCCCTCTATTTCTCTCTGGACGGCTTCGCAATATAGTTGAACGGATTAAAATATCGTCACATCCAAGTGATAAGTCCCCCTTAATGAAATGAAACTTGCGTGTCCACCGAGTACTTTACGCCGCGTCACGTATCTTCAAAAGCGAATCGCAAACTCTCTCAGTCGCGGACAAAGCAAAAGGAGGGAAGAGGGGGGGGGGCGGTCGGGAGGGAGAACTCCAAGACGTCGCGCGAGTATGAAAGAGTTGAAAACTAAAGTTGCGAGGAGGAAAAAAAATAAAACTGCAAATGAGGGAGCTAGGAAGAAGAGGCTTAAACCGCACCTGAACCACTTTATAAAAATTTTCCCGCAGCAACGACATTTTTTTTACCTCCCATGCGTTCTCTCTCTCTCTTTTTTTTGTTCAGTATTTTTCTTGTTTCGCAGTAAAAAATTATTTTAAAAAACTTTTCGTGGCTAAAGTTCGCAAAAATTGCCCAAATGAAAGAACTGGGAGAGGCGAAAATTATTTTTTTTGTCGCAAGAATTATTCCAAATGGAAATTTTCACGAGGAAAATTTTTCCTACAATGCGAATACGACATTCTCGATCCTGATTTTTCTCAGCTTGGTCCTATTTAGCGGCGATAACTATGTGACTCGCGCGACGATTTGTTAGAGAAAAGAGCTTTCGCTACAAATTTTGACGCTGAGAAGGTCGGTGCAACGTCTACGAGGGCCGAGAGGTAACGAGACGACCCTTCGCTCTCCTCCCTCCTCTGTCTCCCTCGTCCTACTTAGAGTATATTGCGTTAACGTCCATTAACGTCCGGAGTATCATTAATTACATCCCAGTGTCCTCCTCTATTATCGTACCAACCTCGCGTTCAGACCCTGACTCTCTCTGCGTCTCTAGCTCGCTGAGTCGACCCCCCCCCCCCTCCTTCCCCTCCTCGCACAGCATCTCCGCCTGCTCCTCTGACGGATTACGTACACGCTATATACGTATTCTTCTTCTCGCCTTATGACGATAATAAATCAACTAAAATGGGAAAATACACGAGCGAGACTCGCTTACCGAGTCGTATCGAATGAATAATCAAAGAAACGAGAGGAAAAACGTCGATTTACCATTTATTTTAACAAATACAATACAATTTCATTTTTTATCGTTTTATCAATTTGATAAAATTGATAAGGATATATATGGGGCATTCTATGCCAAATCGGACAGTTACAAAAACTTTTTTTTATTCTCTCAATTTTTTGATATTTTTTAGTACTCATGGAAAAACTCTTATTTAGTATTTTATATTTTTAGACGCCGCGCCCCAACTTGTATATAAATTCATCGAGCAAACAATCCAGCCAGGACCGTCAGTATCGCTCAAGTGCATAGCCACAGGAAATCCAACGCCTCATTTCACCTGGACCCTCGATGGATTTCCCCTACCCCAGAACGACAGGTAAACGATGAACGAGATCGTCGAAGTACGACGTTATTCGACGGATTTCCAAACGAGAGATTAATTTTTTCAAGCGCGCAAAAAACTCGCGGAAATCTCACTGAACGAGACGACAAAACGATTAGCGTAGGACGATTAATCCTCGATCCATTATTCGCAAAACGCGTTTTCGAGTGGTCGTAGAAATGCCTAGAGATCGAGGAATAGGAACGAGAGAGAGAGATTTGGAGAATATCGATGGCGACCAATTTTGTTCGTTTAACGTTTTAGATTCATGATCGGTCAGTACGTAACCGTCCACGGTGATGTGATATCGCACGTGAACATAAGCGCCGTGAGAGTCGAGGAGGGCGGTGAATATCGTTGCTCGGCGGTTAATCGTGTCGCCAAAGTCCATCACTCGGCGCGTCTCAACATTTATGGCCTTCCTCACGTACGACCGATGGGTAAATACGCAGCTGTCGCCGGCAATACGACCGTCATCAAGTGTCCCGTCGCTGGATTTCCGATCGCCAGCATTACTTGGGACAAAGGTCAGTACGATCGAATGATATTTATTTATCGAATTTAATTATATCGATTGTTTACCTCGAACGAATTTTTTAGCGAAAAATAATCAATTTCATCGAAATCCTCGATTGATTATCGGGGATAATTCATTATTGTTTTCAAATATCTCGAAAAATACAGCCGAAAGTTAAAGTTCGAGGGTGAAGGAGAACATTGAGGTTCCATCCCCTCGTTTCCACGAGAGAAAAGACTTATCGACCTTTTTTTTCATCCGACTATACGTGTCTGCGTGAGTGCTTAAAGGTCCCGCGCTCTTCTTTTCTCTCTCGGCGTCTCACTCTCTCGCAAGCTTATAAGCGAGAAAACTTTTCCGTAAATGTACTCTCGCGGGCGCACCCGGGCTCACTTGCACCAAAGTTACCCTCGTAATGATGAACTCAAGTTTTCAACGATAGTTTCGAGACGTGGGTGCGAGCGAGACGGCGAGAGTACGTCCTTCGCCTTTTTTTTCTTTTCTTGCTTAAACTCTCTCCCTCTCGCTCGCTCCCACAGAAAACCCTTTTACAACCCCACTGTTCGTTATATACGGTACAAGCTGCATATAACCGGCCCCAGAGCCCGATGTCCCGTGTAAAACACTTTGCAAAAGTTATATTCGTCGCGGTGTCACAGGATGGGGAAGGAACAGGAGGGGGGGAAGGCGAGAGTGGGAGAATGGATTTTTTAAACTTTTGGCACGAAGAGACCGAGAGAGAGAGCGAGAAAGAGACGAAAATCGTACCGACTTTTGACGGCGGTGTTACATCGAATTTGTATTATCGAGACTTTGCTCTTGTCGGACGAAAAAAATGCTACGTCCAAGATCTTGTAGAAGAATTTTCCGACTACGACCATGGTTCTTTAACTTTTTTTTTAAACTTTTAATCAACTTTATTTTTACAAGCTTCGACAACGTCACACCACTTCTGGATGGATTTATCGGACGTATATTTAAAAACTATACGCAAAGATTCGATGAAAAATTGATTTTTTCGTTTAATATCGAATGTTCTTATCGACTCTTTCCAGACGATCAACCGCTGCCTACGAATCGACGACAGGAAGTATCGTCGAACGGAACTCTGGTTATTCATCAGGTCGACAGTAAAACGGACCACGGGGCCTACACTTGTACAGCGAAAAATAAGCAGGGTCGTCTCGACTCGCAAACCGTTCACATCGAAGTTAAAGGTAGAGAACACGATGCGAATTATCATTTTTTATCTTCTAACGACCATGATTTTTGTCTATTTTATCGATCGAAATGTAAGATTTCTACGTACAGCGGAGATAAAATTAGCCGAGGGGTAAAACCTACCGAGCGAAAACTGGAAGTTGAACTTTCGCGTGGTTACGAATCCGATTAGTCGAACTATTTTATCCGATGATGGTCTTAAATTAATTAATCGTTATAAAACTCGATTAATTCGCCGAGTTGCTAAACAATCTCGTTCTCTTACCGTTTAATCATCTAAACATTAAACGATAACTCGATATTATTTCATCGATCGGAAAACTAAATTATCGATCGATAAAAATAAAAAAAAGTTCCCCGAGGCTATTTCAACTTTTCTAATAATCTCTTTTTCGCGTGATTGAAATTGTGAAATGTCGGCGAAGGGTCTCTCGTCGGTAAAGAATTTAAACGGGTTCTTCACCGTCTTCCTCGGGGCCAAAGTCTCGCGAATTTCGTCATTCATCGGGTTCTCCTTTTCTCGCGATCCGTGAAAAAAAAATACTATTCGAGCGACAGGAACGAAGAAAAGAGTCCTGCGGAGAACGTGGAAGACCCTCGCGCGATCTCGCTCTCCGGCTCGTCGCTTTTTCGACGGTAAAAGGGAAGCCCTTTCAACGTCTCTTTACCCATTTTTTCTTCTTTTTTAACTTCTCTTCGTTCGAGACCACGAGGCGAGAGACGAGGAGCGATATCGAATCACCTTTATTCTTCAATTAATTAAAAAGCATTCGCGAAGAAAAGCGAGCCAAACGCTCGGTCGGTGCTTCGCTGTGGCAGCGAGACGACGATCGTTGAAGAAAAAAAAGTGTCCCGATTGCCAAAGGAGGCGAGCGAGATCGAAAATACCTTGTTTTGCTTTTAATTCGCCACGATTTCATTATCGTTATTATTATTTCGTTCCTATAAAAAACTCGCGGTAAATGGCACGAGACGTGTTTACCGGATCATCGTTAAAAAATTGAACGGTAATTTATCGTGAAGAAATTTGCGCCTTCTCACCTTCATTTTTTCCCTCGATATATAAATATTTCTTTCTCGTATATTTTGCCGACTATTTAAACACGGGCGCGTGACTCGCGAAACTACGAAAAAGTTGTGAAGAGTACCTGGCAATGAGAAGACCGAGAGGGGACGTGGAAGGTGAACGAAAAAACCGAGAGGAATTTTCACGAATGAAACGGTGACGAGCGGAGAGAGGCGCGCACACCACTCCGTCGAATAACTTCGTGTATCAGCTTTTTAATTTTCCAGGTGGCTTTAGCAGGCTGCGGTACGGACAGCGTATAACGGTTGTAAAAAAAAAGAAGCTCTCGAGAACGTGTATTCAGAATTCTTCTTTTTTCTTCGTTTTTCCTTTTTTTCATTCCTCGCCCTGACATCCTCCTATTCGCTCGCGTTATTTTTTTCCTCCTCCGCCGTATTCTTTTTCACGAGTTTTTATCACTAAACGCGACACGAATATTCCCTTTGTCCCATATTGTTTATTATTTTTTTTCTTATTCGAATTTTCACATTTTTCAGATTATTCATCGATCGATCGACTCTGCTTTGTATTTATAGAAATAATTTTATTGTCTCGGTGGTAATTTTTACACATTTCAGCCACGACGAATAATCGAGGATAAATATTTATTTTTAAATAGAAAATTGTGTAATAGCCGATTGGATTCGATGTGACTTTTTAGATTTTACTTTCGTGTGTAATTTGCAGTCCCTCCTAGAATCGATCCGTTTAGATTTCACGCGAACGTACAGGCAGGTACGAGGGTACACGTAACTTGTGTCGTGAGCGAAGGCGATGCACCTATCAAGATAACTTGGCTAAAGGACGGTAGACCGCTGAAAGAAGATCCGGGCGAGATTACGACGCATCAGAGCGACGAGTACGTTCTAGCTCTGAAGATACAGAGCGCATCACCGTTGCACAATGGAAATTACACATGCGTCGCGAGCAACGACGCTGCTAAGGTTACCCACACAGCTCCATTAGTCGTTCACGGTACGAGGACCATCGACAATCCCATTAATTCAACCCGTTTCCTACAATTTAAAAAAAACAACAACAACAAAAACATTTATTCCAAATTGTTTATTTTCACATTTTTTCATAAATTTACAAATTTGCCAACGCGGGAAAAAGAACATTGTTTTCCCTGAGAAAATGGCGAAGTAATTGAAAATCCACTTCATTCTTCATCCCCCTGACAAATCAAGCGAAAACAAACAAACAAAACAAAAACTCTTTTCATCCGTCACACGAAAACGAAACTATTTGCCCACGAACAAAAGACACGTTCTCATAACGTTTTTATTATTTTCTTTTGTCTTCCACGACGCAATATTACACTCGTAAATCTTTACTCTACGTATCCTTGATTCAACCCTCCACCCCGGCCAATTTCAACCCCGAATTTCTTTCTCTCTCCTCGTCTCACTACCCTCGCACTAATCCAGTGGCGAGACAACACAGACACCGGAAAACTCCGCGTTTTTCTTTTTTTTGTTCTCTATCCCCCCGTTCGTTCTATTCTCTACCCCTCTTTTTTATATCAAAAACCACCATCGTCGACTCCACTACCCCTCTACGGTGCTCGATGTCGGGCGAACAAATCAGTGCAAAAGCGGAACAACGAAACTTCCTCCCCCTCTTCTTTTTTTAACCCTCGTACACGAGCAAACCCTTTACACGGCCCATTGTATACAGTCGAACAACCCCCATTCGCTAAAACTCAACATACGTATATATACTTTGCGCACAGCCGGTGTAACTCGCGCCACGAAAAATTCGTGCCCGGGGCCGATTTCACGTGTCGCGCTTCTCCCCTCTCGACGACGGAATCCAAAAAATCAGATACTTTTCTCGTGTTTTGCAGCGGTCGCGAAACCAGAGTTCTCATTTCGTGCATAGCGTGCATATAAACGTACGCCACATTCCTCCTCGATTCAACGATCTGATACACCCTTAATTTTTCATACAATTTTTTTACTCCATTCACATTTTTGGTGAACTTCTCCAATGAATATTCTCCTCCAGAATTGCCAAAAGCGAAATAACAGAATTCCAATTCATAAAATAGGCTGGATAAAAAATTGAAGCTGTATTGCAATATTGCGTCGTTTGGAAAAAAATATTACAGAGAAAATAGTGAGAATGGGAAACTAATTGCATTTCCTCAAATGGTCCAGGTCACGTACCGATCGATTAGCATAGAATGCCCCATATATTCAAACGTATATGTATAATATATATATCGTATATATATAGTATATATCGATGTGCTATATCCAGGGATGAAAAGCCACTTACATATGTATATATAAACAGTACCAACATATATATATATATATATATATATATATATATATATATATATATATATATATATATATATATATATATATATATATATATATATATATATATATATATATATATATATATATATATATATATATGTTGGTACTGCTTCACGGCTCTTTGAACATTACAAGCCCCCGAACCCTCCGCGCTTGTCGCCACAGCAATAGTACAGCCCATTTTCCCTGAGCCCCCTCCCCCCAGCCTCACGGTCGACTCTCGCGTTTTCTCAATTACTCGCACGCACACGAGCCATCCGAAGTTCTCTCGAACACGGGCGAGAGAGCGAGTCTCCGTACATACGTGGTAAAGATAGGGCACAAGCTTTTGGCGTGTATGCTCGGTTTAAGCTCTCGGGTTTGCGATGCGAGAATCGTGAGAGAGAGAGGGAGAGCGAACATTGCAGAAGCTGCATACCGGCGTCGACCCACACGCACACGCGCCCCTCTGTCTATGCAAGGGTAGGAATTCGCGCGGATCTGTAATAACCCCGGGCTTTACCCGGAACTTTGCCACTACGCGACTATACTCGCGTGTTTTCAATCATCCGACATTTACGACGGTGGCGGGAGAGAAATTAAAGTAAATATCACAACGTGCTCGGTTGAACATTGTTTTTACAAGAAATATTAATTAGAATTCATTTTATCATGTAAATCTTATTTTGTTACATTTTATAAAAATACAAAATAAGTTGGTAGTAAATATGTTGAGGGTTGAAAAGGGGTTGAAAGAAAAATCAAGGGTAAATAATTGTAGCCAAGAGAGGAGAGGTGGTAAAAGTTTTACAATCGTTTTCAAGGGCGATGAGATTGTACGGAAGAAGAAACATTGAAATGATATTTCAGAGGTTTGAGAGCGGTGATTCAGACGTTCGGATAGTTTTGATCGCCCGAAGCTACGAGAGAACTTTGGTTTCGCAGCTTTGAACAATTTTCAATCAACGGTCGAGGCGACGGTACCGAAACGATTTAAGCCGAATATCACGTGTTCCCTCCGTACGCTTTAATTTCACTAGATTTTATTTTCAATCGAAAATATTTAAACCCCTCCCCTTTCAATTAAATTTTCTTAATGAATTTTTTGAAGTTTTATTTCACGTCTTTATTGAATCTTTGCGTTTATTCAATCGTTCGATCGGTTCGGATAATTTTGATAAGAAATCGTCGAAGGAGCGTTGACCATTACACAAGTGCTGCTAAAATGATATTCGAGGAGTTGGGATAGGAGGTCGAGGATCGGCTGGAGATAGTTTACCCCTTTCCCCGACGCTTGTCACGAACCGAGAGAAACTTTCACGGCTTCGAAGAGCGGTGGATAGCGAGAGCGAGAGAGAGGGTGGACGAGCATCGATTAATCGAACTCGTGGAAAAGCGGTTCAATGTGCCCGGAGGGAGGGTCGCGTTCGAGCAATTCTCGAGCTTTTGATCGTATATATATAGTTCTAGGGCGCTAGGCATCGACTGCAATTTCCCACCGAATAGACGAGTTTATAACGTCCCCTCCCCCGATCCAAACGACTCAACTCGACCGTTTTATCGCGAACAAATTTCATAATCGATCGAAAATTGACTTACACAGCGAGATATAAGGGGACGTACGTCAATATCGTTTTCATCGTTACAGCTTCGTGACGTACGATTCGTAAAACACAAATTGATCGATCGATTAATCAATCGTTTATATAAAAATCAATCAATAGGAAAACATCTGCTGCCTGAATTATCGTCGAGTTCCGGAACGTATTTTCTTAAAGATTTAATCAAAAAAACGTAAGAAATTTCGTGAGCAAAAATAATTGAAGAAGGAACGTCCTTGTTGTTTTTTTTTCTTTTTTTTCTCCTTCTCTCTTGTATGCGTTTCAGTACCGCCAAAGATAGCTCCGTTTAGCTTTAACAAGGATCTGTCGGAGGGCGTACGTGCCCAAGTGACGTGCGTCATCGAGCAAGGCGACTCGCCTTTCAAGATCGTCTGGTTGAAGGACGGTGTGCCAATAACGAATAATCCGATTTCAACCACGAATTACGATTATTCGGGTCTCGGTGGTTTGCGAGTAACGAGCATCGACGCCCATTCTAGTACCATCTTTATCGAGAACGTGACCGCTTCGCACACCGGAAATTATACTTGCGTCTCGAGCAATGCCGTTGCCGAGGTCTCTTGGACCGCCGAATTGGTCGTTCGTGGTAATTAATCAAAAATCCAACAAAAAAAAAGAACGCACAAAAATGCGATGTAGAATCGAACAAATTTGTTGAGTACGTCTCTGTGTATTAATTTAAAAGCAGCACTCCGGACTTATAATCGTACTTTTGCAAAAATTCATTGAATATTAACAGTCGTTTATCACTTAGAGCCAGCCAGCAATTATCACGCGCAAAAAAAGCACCGAGCACTCTCAGCCATCGCACTGTAAAGCACTTCTGCCCTCTTTTTCACCAGCAGCAACAGCAGCCGCAGCATCAGTAAAACAAATATATCTATATATATATATTTAATATAAAGCAGCTCGGGGTATAAAAATTATATGTAAATGACGCACCACCACGCAAAAAAAAAGAAAAGCACCCCACGCAATTTATCGCAGCACATAAATTTCTGATATACTTTCGCACACGCACATATAGCACTCACACTTCTTTAACTCTCTCGTATTGTCGTTTTATTTTTAATATTCTATTATCATTTTTCACAACGAATTATATCGCACTACTCTTTCATTTCCTGGATTTTTATTTTATTTCGTTTCTTCTTCTATTCGCACCTAAACCATAAGTATCGTAGAATTTTGGCAGTAGAGCAAGAGAAAGCAAAAAGTTTTGTTCTTTCGCTCATTGAACTGCCTTCCGAGCAAAATTTAGCAGCAACGATCCATCTTGCTGATGGAATTTAAAAAAAAACGAAGATTTTCGAAGATTTGTTAGAATAATTTTTGATCGAAAGAAAATTTATATTCGTTCATAGATCTGATATAAATTGTCACTCGAGACGAATCTTAGCTTTCATATGTATATTTCCATCCTTTCTACACGATTCTACTTCGAAAGTCTTCGTTTCGCGTATAGTTACGTGAAAAAATGGGTCATCTTTTTTTAACGAATTGTTGGCCCTCTCGGGGGTCTTCGATATACAGTTCCACCCCGTTGGGTGATGGAGCCTCAGGACGTGCACGCGCCCGAGGGTATGTCAAAATTGGTGTTACACTGTCACGCCGATGGGTTCCCACCGCCCGCGGTCACCTGGCGACGTGGAACTGGCACGAGACCTGGCAATTATCGCGATATTGCCAGTCACGAGCACGCTCAAGAGCTGCGAATACACTCGAACGGATCCCTCGTGTTCGGCAGGGTACAGGAGGATCACGAGGGTTATTACTTGTGCGAGGCGGTCAATGGTATCGGCGCTGGCCTCAGCAAAGTCGTATACTTGACCGTCAATGGTGAGAAACGCTTATACAGAACTTTAAGTAGTACGAGTCAAGCTATAGTCAGACACGACTCCAACTTTTCAATATTCCTTTTGTCCGCCGTTTTTTTCAATGTTACAAACTCACGTCGCGTTCCAATTCATGACAGAATATTTGCCTCCTTAATTAATTAACGATTTAATCAATTACCGAATTAAATAATTAACTAATTTCTTGCAAATTAATTATCAATATATATTCGGCGACTATATTATCCAAATTAATGGAAATAATAAAGTAATTATCAATTACATTTCTGCAACGATCCGATTAATTAATGAGCAAAATTTCGCATCGCTGAATCCGTGAAAATTTCAGCACCCGCTCACATAGTCGACAAACATCGAAACCAAACCGCCCGATTAGGCTCGAAAGCTTCGCTCCGATGCGAGGCAAAGGGCGATCATCCCTTGAACATGGTGTGGCGACGAGCCGGCTCGTCGCTCAGTCTCGAGCCGACAGTTTCGGATTATCGATACATGGTCAAAGAGATGAATACGACCGACGGTGCAGTTAGCACCCTCGAGCTTCTTAGTACAACGAGGGAAGACAGCGGTCGTTATTTTTGCATGGCATCGAATTCATACGGGAGGGACGAAGTTACGATGCATCTGTACATACAAGGTAACGTTTCGTTCGAAAAGGTGTCAATTTTAAAAGCACCGTACGCAATTTCGTGAAAATATGAATCGAACGATTTCAGAACCACCGGATTTTCCGCGTAACATACACGTCATAGCCAAGGGTAGTCGTTACATCATACTCGGCTGGACGACGAGCCAAGACGGCAATAGCCCTATAACCCAATATATCATCGAGTATAAGACTGATCCAGGTGAGAGTCTGCAGCTTTGGATGATAACACCACGTATGTCATCAATATTCATTCAAAAATCATAATTACACGTGTCGCTAAAAAATTACGAATAAAAAAAATGAAAAGAAATTGAAAAATTCGCTCCCTCGAAAATTTAAACGTGCTTCATTAAAATCATGATAATAATATCTTGCACGCCTGCGATAAATTCGAGTCTCCACGGATTTGTACAATTTTGTCATACATTTTTTTTTATTTCGTCCATTGCAGAAGTTTGGCACGACCACACCTTTCACACAACGGTCCTAGGCTCGCAGGTGAACGGCACAGTGACCGGTTTACGTCCGGCAATGAGTTATCAGTTTCGGATATTCGCAGAGAACGAATTGGGTCGGAGTCAAGCGAGCGATGTAGGTATATGCACATCGGGTATCAGATTGCTCCGTTCGTACGTGAATTGTAGCCGGATGAATTCGGGGCGTAAATTAGTTTTCGGGCCGCGCGAACGACGAAAATTCTGTCTCTCTATGGGTACATCTCTCTGTATAACGGTCCATACACGATCGATTCATCGTGCTTTCGAGCCGTCGCATACGTATATATCTCTAGCTATCTCTCTGGTTGGTACGAGCTCGAATGAAATCGTACCACGACGCTGAAATAAACGCGAATATTTAATCCCCTACTCAGCGTCTATAAAAATTCGTTTATTTCCTCTTTTCTTTTTTATTTTTCATCATTTTTGTCGCATCGCCATTTGGGACCGCGATTCATATTCAGATATTGGACGTGACGACCGACGGTGAAAAACCGGGTGGGCCACCGAGAAACGTTAAGGTCGATCCTGTAAGTTCGACCGAATTTAAAATCAGCTGGGACCCACCGGATCACGACTTGTGGAACGGGGAGATACTTGGCTATCACGTCGGTTATAAGGAATACAGGTAGGATGAATAATTTAACAGATTAAATTTCTCGATCTACGATTATGCTTTATTTTATAAATATTTCTTTTTTTTTTTACTAATGAACAATTTTTTCAGAATGTCAGCCGAGCAATACTCGTATCGTACTGTCGAGAGTCGAATATCAGCTGCTAGCGTCGAGTTAGGATTAGCGAGAACCGCCATATCCGGACGTCAATGTCAATTGACGAATCTGAAAAAATTCACGCGTTACAGCATCGTCGTCCAAGCTTACAACGCTCTCGGCGAGGGTCCACTGACTTCCGAAGTCGTAGCTACGACCCTCGAAGATGGTAATTGCACACTTTTTTTTAAATCACGAAATGACTGAAATATCTTTGGAAATATTACGTTATGAGGAATAATTCGCATCGAGATCATATCGAATACTTTGGAAAACAGGGCACGCCACTCCCCGGATAGAAAGTAACTTTATAGTCCTGCCCAGATGTGACGGTTATCGTAAATTCCCTGGGAAAAAAAATGTTAAGGTGACGAGTGCCGGAGGAACGCGTTTTCTCTTCCTCGAGCCATATACTCACTATCGGGAGGCTTGCCTGACTTTTTATAATGCTGAGAATAGAGAGATAGAGAATGTGAAAAAGACACCATTCCGGGCTACGAACACTATCCGGAAGGGATTTATTCGTTTTCAGTGGGCAATTCTAGCTCGCAGTTCGTGTGGATAAAGAGAGATCCGCGTGAAAGAAGTATGGTCTTTCTCTAACTTTCTTTTTTTTACGATACGAGAAGTACCAGAAAGAAACCAGAGTACAAACGCGATCGTAAAGTCTCTTCGTGCGTGGAATTTGCCTCGTACAAAATATAACTCGTATTCAACGTACGTCCTCGCATTTTTAATGCTTTCTGCCATCAATCTTTTTTTTCTCTCCTTAGCCTTTCGCATAATTTTTGTCTTTTTTTGTTATCGTGACGTGCGAGTAATAGAGGAACGAACAGGGAACGCGGAAACGTCGGAGATCATCCAGAAGTCAATAAAATGTTTTTATGTAAATCCGTTGAAAAAAAAAGTAGGACAAATGAGAAACGATATTTATTTTTATTCCAATTTGTCATTTTTCTTTTTCACGCTAATTATATTTCGATAAATTTGATATCGACAGTACCGAGCAGTCCACCTCAGGAAATTCGTTGCACTGCATTGACGTCGCAGTCGTTACAAGTTTCGTGGAATTCACCGCCAGATACGAGCCTGAACGGTGTACTGAAGGGTTACAAAGTGACCTGGGAGAGCATCGATTCTATGACCGAGACGACCAAGTCCGAGACTAAAATAACAGCGGCATTGACCGTAGTGATAAGCAGCCTCGAGAAGCACACGAATTATTCTATACAGGCGTTGGCATTCACCCGCGCCGGTGACGGTGTGATGTCGCCGCCCCTTCACTGTATGACCGAGGAAGATATACCGGAAGTACCAGCTGGTATCAAGGCTGTCGCAAGCTCGGCGAATTCTATCATAATATCGTGGCTACCGCCTCAGCGTGCCAACGGCGAAATAAAATCGTACTACGTTTACGTCAGAAGCGGCGGTGGCAAAATGAAACTCAATACGAAAACTTTGCAACCCCATCAAACGAGTTATCAGGCTGAAAATCTTCAGGAGGGTAATCAGTACGAGTTCGAAGTCGCCGCTGTTACAATGATCGGCGAGGGACCGAGAACTCCATCCGTCGCAGCATCACCGTCCAGCAACGGTAATTTTAATTGGCTCCCTTACTTTTCTCAAAGAACAAGCTTGCCTCTCGTTTAATTTACTCAATGCGCAAATTTTTCTTCGTTCGACGTTAAAGTGAGAGCCGCTATTTATTCGTTCGGTACGACACCGATCGTACCGTGGAAACAAGACGTGACGCTACCCTGTCGCAGCGTTGGAATGCCAACGCCCTCGGTGACCTGGAAACAGGGCACCCACATCGTCAAGCCACCGAGCAAAGGAACTTCGGTACATAGCGACGGTTCTCTTCACATCACGAATCTCCATCGTAGCGATAGTGGAAATTATACTTGTCACGTCGAGAATCGTCACGGTACCGATCAGATCACTCATCGACTAACAGTTCAAGGTCGGATATAATCTTTCATTGACAAAACTACAAATTTCATTAAATCGATGATGATGCGAATATCTTCTTGTATCTTTATCAACAGTTCCACCAGCCGCTCCACTTTTACACGCGACAAGCGCAACGAGCAATTCCATAAGCGTACAGTGGAAAAACGCTGATGACGGTGGCGCCTCGATTCGCGGTTACATTCTTCATTACAAAAGGAAATTTGGCGAGTGGGAGGAAGTCAAATTGTCGCACAAAATCAACAGTTTTCTATTGTCGAAATTGTGGTGCGGTACGGACTATCAGATTTATCTAACGGCTTATAACAGAATCGGTATGGGATTGCCGAGCGAGACGATAAACGCGACGACCGATGGCTCGAAACCGGAAAATTCACCGGCGAACGGTGATCGTTTTATTACCGTCAACGTCTCGTGGATCGTCATACATCTTAATGCGTGGAACGACGGTGGTTGTCCGATAACATTCTTCGAGCTCGAGTACAAACGCAACAAAGAAGACTTCTGGACTCTCGTGTCGAACAATATCGAGGTAATCTTTCGTTCGTCGACCGATCTCGATTAATAATATCTCGTATATATTTTTTAATCGCAATATTTATTCACTAGCCGCAGAGATCGTACACCCTAAGCGAACTACAACCCGGCACGACGTACGAGATTCGTGTTCGAGCTCATAACAATGCTGGCTCGTCGGTAGCAGAGTACAAGATAACGACACTTCAGCCTCACAGTACCTCGACCGTACCGGCGATCGAGATCGATCATTACATCCCGCAGCAGACACCCGTCTACTCGGATCTCAAATTAATCGTACCGCTGGTACTTAGCTCGTTCGCTATTATCGCTGCCGCAGGAGCTGTTTTTTACTGCTTCAGAAAACGTGAGTACGAACCGGACAACGATAACAAAATTCAATTATATGAAAATCGATAAAAGAACGTATTTTCGCATTAAACTACAACTTGAGTTAATCTCAATTTTACGACACGAAGGTCCTTTATTGGGGGACATAGCCAGTCTCCACGATGCTCAAACCGCCGCAGCCCTGGACAATAAGCAAAATATGGAACAACGAGAGCAATATTACGCCACCGTACTGAAGCCTTTGCGCTCGCCGATTCATGAAATGGGAACGCTCGAGAGAATACCGGGTTGGAAAATAAATTAAATTCTGATCACACTTTCTTTATTTATTTTTTATTCGATATTTTAACAAATAAGCTTATAAAAATTTAATTGTCGTGTTACAGAATATTCCGAGGATATATATCCTTACGCAACGTTTCAGCTGAAGGAGAGCGTGCCACCGGGTGGCGACAGTCGCTGCGAATCTGCCGCTCCATTGCAGACATTCGTTTATCACGATCCGCGACAATCCACTGCCGATACTCTGCAATTGCGAGAGGTACATTAGAAAAAAAAAAAAAAAAAAAAAACATACGAGAGAAACAAAATCCACGAGTTCGTCTCAGCGTGTATCTTCGAGTACGAGAAAACAAAAAACAATCAATCATCCTTCATTCCTTCATCGCATCCGTTGCAACGAAATTCTCATCGTCGCTCTTAGCGATAGACTATAAAGCTCCATGACGAGAAAAGAGCAAGAGAGAGAGAGAGAGATAGAGAGAGAGAAAAGCAAAAAAAAACGAGACGACGAGATTCGTACCAAGTAGAGCATGCAATCGTCTTTTCGCGGACGAGCGACGGTCGACTAAGATAGAAGTAGAAAAAAAATACAAATAGCCATCGTAAAGCCATCGTCGAGACATTAGCCGACGATTCATCGGTCTCATCAAGTAGCACGAGTGCATCAAGTAAATCGTAGATTTTTGGCGGCAGCTGTTTTCTTTATTTCCTTTCTTTCGTATGGTTTACCTTCTTTTTTTTCACTTTTATTATTCTCACAATATACCATAATAGAAATGATCGTGAAAAAGAAAAATCATCATTGAATAAAACGACTGCTGGTCCCCCCTTGCTTCGTTTCGCAAGCCAATCGCAAATATTCCATATAGTAAAACATCACACACGAATCAGACACGAGAACGAGAGACAGATATATATATATATATATAAATAGATAGAGAGAGAGCGAGAGAGCCTGAGCGAGAGAAAGAGTGCGTTGCATCAATATATATATATATATATATTTTTTTTTAACTCAACGATGAAAGTTTCATCGTAGTAGTTAAAAAATGAAAAAGAGGAAAGAGAGGAAAAAAATGAAAGAGAGAAAAAAACAAATAAATTCCGTCTGATTGCAGTCGGATTGCAACCGGTACACTAAGGTGCGCGGAGGCCGTTCGTACTCTGCGCCGTTGCATAAAACGCACAAGGTCAATCAGGGCAAGTCCGAGTCGGAGGAGTACGACACCCTGGGCTCGGACAGCGACACGGAAGTCGGGACCAGCAGCCGAACCGAGTCTTCCAATCACCTCGTCGATTCGCACCACTCGGCCTTCGCAGCCGATCCGCGTGTCCACAGTACGCCACCCACTTTTTATTATTCGTTTTTTCTTCATTTGTTTATTCATTTTTTTATGATTTATTGATTTTTGTTTTTCAAACTCTTTACTCTTACGAGTTTTTAATATTATTTGTTAGCTTCCGGTAAATACTTGACAATCGCACGAAAATCCTACCCCCCCCCGCCGCCAACCCCCACCTGTGATTGAATCCGATGAGAAATAGAAAGAAATCTCGATCGTCGGTTCCAGGATCGTTCGAAGAAACAATAATTAAAAACAAAGCCAAACGATAGATAGATAGCCGTGTGTGATAAGAGAGTCCGACGAGTGGATTTTATTTAAATATCGATACGATATTTGTACTATCAAAATATTTCGTGTAATATTTAATTCTTGATGAAATAAAAGAAATCGTTTCCCTCAAATGTTTCAGACTTCCTGTACCATGGACCAGAATCTAGCACGTCTACAGAACCCTCACCGATTTTTGAGAGAAAATCGTTTCCTGGACGGGGACGACCCAAGTAAGAATGAAACGCAACGTTACATCGAGTTATTTAATTTTTTTTTTATTTTATTTTTTTTATTTAATAAATCATTGCTTTTTAGGATGTTACAGTTGGCGCGTCATACCGAGGAGGCCCGTTCAAATTTCGGGACAATCCCCAGGCCTGGCAATTCCAAGCACCAGTCGAGCTGTGTCGGCCGGGAGCAGGAACGTGATGGATCGGGAAACCTGTTCATCCCCAAGCTGGACCCACCCACGGGGTTCACCGACTCGCATGAGTTAAGCGAGGCCGAATGCGATCTCGATCGTGGACGTCCACGTGGCGGTAGCCAACGACATATTCGTGACTTCGTTATTGCGGTGTAAATAAATGTCAAAGCGTTTCAATTCCCCTCCCTCTCGCGTCCTCATTTCCCTCTCCCATCCCTCATTTTCGCCCATGTTTCACATATGTCTGCCATTTTGTCCTCCGGAAAAGCCCACTTACACACAAACTTCCATCTAATTGCCAAGGTGTATCGATGTAAGAATTTATTTATCGTTGAGGAAAACAATTATCCACCGGACGGCTACGAATGGCAAAGAAAAGAAAAACAAAAAACAACAAAACAACAAAAAAAAACATGTTTTAAGAATTGTGTAATTAACGAGAGAGAGAGAAAGAGAGAGCGGGAAAAGAAGAAGGACGAAAAGATAATAAACGAACGAGCGCAGCCATCGTTCGATCTTTTTAATCGTAATAAACAATTTTGTTTTTCGAGTCTCGTTCGAGGCAAGCTATATATACATACACACATCGAGGGACATATTACAGAAAAAAATCGAGCTCATGAAAAACAATATATATCACTCGGAATACATACAGACGCAAACAGATAGATAAACACACACACACATACATGCATACACACAGTCTCTCTATCTCTCATCTCTATCTCCTGTTGATATATCGTATATACTTTATGATAATAAATTATTTACCGAGTGGCAAACGAATGCGCGACGGGTGGTTAAAAGGAGGAAAACAGTGAACGAGGAAAGAAAACGAAACAAATTACAAGGCAAAAATAAATAAGAAACGGATTCGACACTTTTGTGTTTTAGTCGACTATGTAGATTATTTGTATTCTATTTACTTTGTAAAATATACAATATTGATTCCGATATTACATCCGGATGCTGGATGAGTTCTCGTCTTCGAGACTTATTTCTTCCCCAATTCCCAGATCGACGTGGAATCATCGAGTCTCGTTTCATGGCAATTTATTACACGATTTAATTTTATTAATCTCCCATCGAATTATTAATTTTGCATTGATTCGCAATGTGCGAATTTCAAATGTGGCGCTCGTCGCATTTTTAAACGACCGAGTTCTCCGCGTACCCAACAGATGGCGCTAGTCTGCAAAAGTTCCTAGAATTTTCAAGAGATGGCGCTGATTGCGGGAGTGCGCGCGATCGATTCAAACGAGATACTTTGCTGGGGGTTGGTGTTTCGTGACGTCATCTTCGGGACATGCGCATGGTTTTTTCTATCTTCGTACAGATACTATGAGCGGTGGTGTTTACGGCGGAGGTAAATAAACCGGCTTACGAGCTTTTCGTTTTTTTTCAATTACTTTAATCATATTTCTGTCAATAAAAATCATAACTCTCACGACGCTGCAAACGAACAACGTTTCTTTAACGAATTCCCAGATGAAGTCGGCGCTATCATATTTGACGTTGGACATCAGAGTCTGCGAGTCGGCTATGGCGGTGAGGACAGTCCCAAAGCGGAAATACCAACGACTCTTGGAGTTTGGGACGATCCCATGGAGATCAACGAGCCTGGCCAACCACCCAAAAAACGTTACAACATTGACGTCACCGCTATACAAGTTAGGCGCAAAGGTAATGCAATTTCAAACACTCGGCAAACGAACATCTTATTTTTCACTTTACAGTATAAACAATTATGCGTTTCTCTTATTTTTATTGCAATCATTTTTTACAAATTGCGATATAAAATCTTTCTAATAACTCAAACAATATCGGTAAAACTTTTATTTTTCTTCTTTATTAAATAAATACACGAATATACAATTATTATTTGCATAAAAGCAACATCCTAAAAACAAATACACGTTATTGCATCTTACAAAAGTTTGCTCGGATGAGTTTTTTTTTTAAATTTTATACAGTTTCGTCACATTCTCATATATTAGATAATAATTTTTCCAAGATATGGAGTTAGTCAGTATGATGAAGGACGGTATGATCGATGATTGGGATATGTTCGAGCGTCTGACGGAATACACGTACAAGCAGCGTCTTCACGCTCTACCCGAGCATCATCCTATTCTCATGACCGAATGCCCATGGAACACGCGAGTCAAGAGAGAAAAATTGCTCGAACTTATGTTCGAAAAATTTAACGTTCCTGCTATGTATATTTGCAAAAATGCTGTTTTGGCCGCTTACGCAAATGGCAGATCAACGGCTATGGTTGTCGATAGTGGTGCGACACACACGAGTGCCGTACCCGTTCACGATGGCTACGTTATCACTCAGGGTATCGTCAAAAGCCCTCTCGGTGGTGATTTTCTCACAATGCAATGCAGACAATTTTTCGAGGACAAAAACGTTGAGCTAATACCGGCTTGCTTGGTCGCAAGCAAAGGTAATGTTGGTAAATACAATTCACTTGTTTAATTAGTCTATAGAGTATTTAATTACTTTAATATTAATATTAGAATTAAATCAGTATAAACTGGAACGATAATTGTTAAATAGACGTTGTAAGAGAACGAGATCCTCCACGCTGGACAAGAAAGCCTGGACCAACCCCAACGGCTTCCTGGCTCGCTTATATGGTGCGTGAACTCGTTCAGGACTTCCAGATGAATTGTCTTCAAGTAGCCGACGGACCATACGACGAGGATATGGCAAATGCCTTACCGATGAAACATTACGAGTTTCCAAATGGCTACAACGATGATTACGGTTCGATACGATTGATGATGCCCGAGGCACTTTTCGATCCGAGTAATGTCAAAGGTGTGGGTGCCAGTATTCTCGGTGTTGGACCTCTCGTTACAACGAGCGTAGGAATGTGCGATATGGACGTAAGACCGGTAAATTAAACGACGTTATCATAAATTCATTCTTTTATTCTGAACGATCAAACATTTTATTACATCGCTAAATCTTAATTTTCTTTAGAGTTTATACGGTAGCGTCGTAGTCACGGGCGGTAATTCTTGCCTGCATGGATTCAGTGATCGTCTCAACAGGGATTTGGTCACAAAGACACCACCGGTAATTTGTTTTTTGTGCAATTTTCTAATCTTAATATTCGTTGGCTATTGATAAAAAAAAATTGTTTTTTTCTTCTTAATACAGAGTATGAGACTAAAAATAATTAGTGCAAATAGTTCGAGCGAAAGGCGTTATGGTGCTTGGATCGGTGGTTCGATTCTCAGTTCGCTTGGTTCGTTTCAACAGATGTGGCTATCGCGACAAGAATACGAAGAATCGGGTAAGCTCATACTCGACAGGTGTTCTTAAATATGCCAACAACTCGTTGTTCTACAATCGAGACTCGTTTTATTAATCAGCGTAGGATAATCAAAATAGTTAACGAGTCTTAGGGAAAATATACTTGAAAGGAACGAATAAAAAGAGTGCCAATAACTTGATATTTTTTCCAATAATGTTATAATTAGTTTATGTATAATAATAATAATAATAACAACAATAATAATAATAATAATACAAATAATAATAATAATAACGAGGTTCCTATCGAAGACAATTAATTTAAATACGAAATTTATTCCAAGGCATATTTTAATTACGTAAATGATCTTAAGTATAACTTCATTGTAACAATGTGAACAAAGAGGGATGATAAAAAGAGACCGTGGCCTTTAGATCGAAAGAAAAAGAAAAGAATGGATCAAAAACCGCATAGGAAAATTTCACATATCAGGCAAGTCTAGTCAGTCAACAGCATGAAAGACGTCGTGGATAATAAAATTTTTAGAGACGTCACGATTGGCCGAGGATATCGAGACATGACCCACATGACCTCGAGTATAAGCTTCAATCGAGAATTAATGGAAAATCAATTGTCCGTTATTTATAGGTCTATATTGATAATTATAGTACACGTACTACTATTATAATTATTTGTATATACACACACACACACACACACACACACACACACACACACACACACACACACACACACACACATATATATATATAAATATAAATATATATATATATATATATGTACAAACGCCTATTATGTCATACGCATCGTTTTAACAAGACACATCTACAAATCAATAAATTGCTCCAATGATGTAATCGAATATAAGAAAATATATATAATATGTATATATAACTCCGAAGAGAGTGATATGTATATATTTAATCTGCTCTCTGAGACATATCACATAATTTCCTATACGAGGAAAATTCGTTTATACAATTTGCGTACGTCATCTTAAGTCCGATCTTCCCAGGGACACTTATTTTATTTCGTTCGTAAGCAGTTAAGCTTTATTATTTCGTACTTGGCGATTTGTACTGTCAGGAATCGTACACTTTACGAAATACTCTACGATTGTTCGTCATCCGCAACGTAACGCTGACACGCTGGCATTTATGTAAAACAATGCGACTTTTTTTATGCATCCCGTTCACGCGCGATCAAGCATCTGAACGAGGTCGATCAGTCTGAAAAAGTGTCACTTCGATACGAAGGATATCATCATCGAATAGGTTTGGGTAATTTGCATATAGCCGTGTGCGTCAATATCGCCATCCATCCAGACATTGCGATTCCCAACGAGTCCGACATGCTCACGATACCCAATGAAACTTTGAGATCGTTCGACGGTACCTTGAGTTAGAATAAACAAAATAGTAATTAATTTATGGATCAGTTTATTTTTCGAGCGTTTAATTTTCTTCTTTTATTTTAATTATTTCTTATCATAACTCACCTCTCCTGCCATTCTGTAAAACGTATTGACATAAGCTCCACCACCGAGAAGACCTTCCCAAAGAACTAACGCGAAGATTATCCAGATATTTGGAATGTAGAAAAATATGGCCTCGGTCGCGAATATGACGACGTTGACGAACTGAAAGAAGTATACAAAAACAACAATTTACATCACGAATTTAAGTAGTAATAAAAGTATGAGATATTCTAAATATATCCTTCGTATCGCATAGTTTTTCGTAAATCGCTTATGTAAAACCTTGTTCGACGTACGTCGTTGAGTATTGATAAGAATACGAGTGTGATCAAAGCAAAAGCTTTGTAACAAAAATAGAGAGCTATCGCGAAACAGGGCTCAACAGGCGTATGCTAATCAGCAATTACTCTGTGCGTGTTCACACATACTTAAAAAATAGTAAAATTTAACGTTTCTCTTCAGCGTCACCAGTAAATTTCATTCCAAATTTTTTTTTCGAACCTTCGTAATTTGCGACAAGCTCTGATCGGAAGAGTAAGCTATTCACATGAAAAAAAAATAGAATTTTAATAATGAAGAAGCTTACCTGAAAGAGAGACATTAGCCAGATATTTTTGAAAGTGATGAAACCAGCCGAGGATCGAGATATAAAGACACCTATTTGATAGTCGACTTGAAGCCAACGATATTGTTCCTCGTGAGTCAACCATATTCTATCAAATTCTATCAATTCATACTGAAAATAATAACCACATTCTTATCATTCTCTGATCCAATTTGCAGAAACACAACTGATATCAAAATTCTCACGACGCGAGCTACAAAAACAAACACCTCGTCGTCGCATCGCTAAGAAGGAATTTAGTTCAAGCAATCAATACGAAAGTGGCTCACCAAACCCTGATTGATAAAGTACTCGAGGAGGTAAACAAGTCCAAGTGGTACTATGTATTTCATTAATCTCGGCACAAGAGCAAACTTCTCACGGAAACTCTTCGACGGTACTTTGATTATTTCCTCTTGACTATCGAGAGCGTATTTAACGACGGATACGCTGTCGTGTGGCTCGACCATTATTAGCCAAAATGCGACAGCTTGAGCAATCGGTACGATTAGCATTACCAAAAGTGCATCCTCGGTCGACATTATCATTCTAAGACCGGCGTACGAGAATGCACCGATTATACCGGCGCCTCCTGTGCCCGATGACCAGGCCGTAATGCCTTCTCTACCGTACTTGTGACTGTGACTTATTATCGTCGCCTCTCCGAGTCCCGATGACATTGATGTCAGCACAACCCCGAATATCGTCACCCAATCCGAGACGGCACACGATACCGCTATGTAACTTCCTATAGAAAATATTACACATATCGCTATTCGAACGCTGAAACAAATATTCCCAATTAATATCTTATTTTAACGTCTCGAGGGTAAACTTAATATTGGTAAAAGTGTGAAAATTTGTACTCACTGTACATAGAATGGTAAAAATGGTACTGTCAATTTGATCATTAAACTGGGCAATATATCCGCTAATAAAATCGCCCCCGTAGAGATCTCGTTGCATCCTCTCGACGTAGAATTTACGTCGGTCGTATTGTGATCGACGGTCTCGCGGGGAGTCTGCACGAAAACGACGATTAGTAATTTATTTTTAGTTTCGAAGATCTTAAATTCTGGAAAATAGTGTACTGATGATATTTTTCGTAGTTACATAGTCAGCTTACATTGTCATTAAATCTCGACTCGAGTAAATCGTGGGCGGCGCTCAGCATAATAACGTAGCCGTAATTGTTGCACAGGCCGAGTAGCCAAAAAGCGATTAAATTTCTCCATCTCGCTATCCGGGCATCGCGTTCCGGTGAACCCGGATCGTTCTTCGTCCCTTTCGTAGCTATAATTATTTAAACAAAAAAATCTCTATTTCAAACAACGTTCTCGACCTCTTCCGAGTGTAAAAAAATCTTCGACTCTCGTTATATATCGCAAAACAGAAAAAAAACTTTCCGTAATGACAAAACGGTATGTCTGCAGGAGAGCGCGGAACGCGCAACCTTGACGCGATTATACGCTATCTCGTGGCATTTCGAGACGAATAGTATCTTGTTGCGAATTACGAATTAACGTTAATCTCGTTACATATATCGAAAACAAATATTTAACGTACATCGATATAATTCGGATGAAAAGGAAGAAAAAAAATGTCACCCGCTCTTCCGATTTCATAATTAGTGTCACGGACGAGGAAACCAGAAGAGAAGCCTTCGCGCGAGACTCAAGATGTTTCGAAATAGCGCAATTGACATTCCGCGTGCACAGATCTCTTTTACGAAAGCGAGAGTTCGTTACTAATATATTTTAGCCTCGGTTTCACAGATGACATTGTCTCGGGCAAATTATTAAAAACTCGCGGTCAATGTCACGCAGTCGTAAATTATCATTATCGTCACATTATTACAAAACGCGTTTGACTTCCGGTACGATTACAAACTATCTTATGTTAAACATTTTTATCGCTATCTTTATTGCTATTCTCGTTTGTAAAGAGCAACAACGAGAACGAACCGCGACCTTTACGATTCTTAATTATTCCGGGAGTATTATTACTCCGGGAATAATTAAGAATAAATAAGAAGTAAAGGTCGCGCGGTTCGTTATAGAACGAGGGACGCACAAACGAAAATAAAATAACAGATTCGTTACGTTCAACGTTGTGTCGAATACGTCGATTGTCGATTGAATTGATCGATGTATAGCATATGATATATCGTTAATCCCCTGAATAAGGTTCAAGTGACGAAGTCAAATGGATAATGTCCAACACGCAGAAGCATCTTTTATAAACGACGAGAAAAAAACTGTGTCGAAATCAACTTCCTCTTTGCTTTTCCGAAATATCATACGGGCTTCTTTCTGGGAAGAGACGATATTGACCGCAGAGGATAATTGTGTTACGAGGGCGATATGTTGGTCAGGTATATCGAGAGTTCAGCAGCCTGGCGTGTCTATTCCACGTGTACGTGTCGCGATAAATTACTCGGACAATTTTATAACGAAAGAATTAGACCTTGAATCGATACAGCATTAACACGGAACGAGCCAGGATTTAAAGGGACATCGATCGTCACCGGCGCGAGTTCAGATTGGAGGTTATAGCTAGCGGATACGAACTATAGTTTATTCTCGATCGTGATTCGTTCGGACTTTGCTCGATCAGTCCCATAGGACGAGAAACGTGGTAATAGATGTTCGTTTGATCCTCAATTGTTGCTCGTTTAAAAACTATCGATTAGATCGTGCCGATTTTTACACGAAGAATTCCCTCGGGTTATGTGAAACTCTTCTAAGACATTAGTTTATAAAAAAATGGATAAAAATATACGACGACGATGGTCTGATAAATAATATTTATCGTCATGATTATTTTAATAACGAAAATAATTGGCCGCGAAGCGTTTGAATTTAATCGTGACAAGTATCAGTACCAATTGTCCAAACATATAGGATCGTCGTACGTTCGATCGCACGTGTGTTCGTGGTCACAAAATTATTTAAATACATAAGGCTTATCTCCTCGAGCCGAGTGAAGTTGACGCGTTACTGTAAAATTTCCATCTCGAATCTTACTTAATCGCGTGTCTTTATCTCTCGCCGCAACGTGCAGCCAAGAGCGTGGGCGAGTCGATGAAAACGATTCTTGAAAAAATTATGGAAACATCGAAGATTATATTAAGAGCGAAATACATCACGGAAAGCCTTTTATTAAAATTGCAAACGCGTATCTATTTATGTATTTGCAACGGAGATAATTCAGTCTCGACCTTAAATTTTCGTTGCGATTCCATAAATGATAAATATGTGTATCTCTTAGTATTGGAATTCTCGAGAGCAAATAGCTGATTATCGTCCCGACGACGAGTAAATAGTTTATTATCGCACACGTTACAGTTTTGATAATAAAGCGGATGAGAATAATGAGAATTTCTATATTTTTCTTTTTTTTAATCGGTCCCTTTACTCCTGATTTAATTTTTTCTTATTTTCTCACAAATTTAAATAGGAAAGAAGCAGAAGAATTTTTCAAGCCCACTGTAAATTTAAAAAAAAAACTATGTGTGAATCGCATACGTTGTATTTTGTTAAATTCCGGTGGCTCTCCTCGCGAATGGAATAATATCACTTGGTAAAATGCAGACCACCAATAGCGCGAAAATTGCTGATATTTGCTACGCGACGAGAATTACCTCACGAGGGTATTAGGCGTTACGTATGGTCTATTATGACAACCAGTGGGTACAAGATAATAACGTTGAAAAAAAGAATCTTGATTCAATTCGATTTATCGAAGGAATGATCGGTAATAAACTATCCGAGAGACATGTGTACGTACAAATACTAATGACGGACATGTACGAGATACCCATTAATCAACAAACTCTATCGGAATGTTTTACTCGCGAACGTTCTTACCAATTTCATATTATAAATCGATTTGCGTGTCGAATAATGGAAAATTTTCAAAACGGTCGATAATGTTTGAAATACTCGAAAGATATTTATAAAAATAAGACAAGAAAATTATGGTGAAAAGTTTAACAATGTATCATTTTTATTTATTATCATAAAGATAGGCGTTATCACGAGAGTCTTTTTTTTCTGCGAAACGTGAATCTTTAAAAATAGAACGTTAAATATTGTTTCCATCGTTTGTGACTTTTTAAATGACGGAATGTACGAAATGATTGATTAATTAACTATACCTTGCGACGTTTCCATAGCTGTTTAAGTTCTCTTAGTATTATTATTAATATTGTTGTTACTTTGATTAATACTGTTAAGATTCTTATTGTTTTTTATTGTATCGACGGAAATAAAGACACGATCGAAGATAGTTTTTTTTTTTCATCCATAAGATACCTGAAAAAGCGTGTACACTTACACATGTAAGAATTTAGTCGCGCACGTCCAAGCCTATCAGTCGTAACTGAGACACTGAAGTGTTATCGCGCGCGCGTTGTTCGCCTTGGGGATACCAATTCTCACTATGTGTGCTTCTGAAACTGAGTCGCACGCCCCACCCCCGCTTTTCACGAGGCATTCAGTCGCAGAAACGTCCAAATGAGGGAAAAAGAATTATCTCCGGGCGATCTTGGCTCATCCCGCGAGGTGTAATCGATATTATCGTTATTCTTTTTAATCGCTGTGATATAGAAAACGACGCATCGTGATAATGTTTGAAATAGACAAAATTCGTAACTTTAAGATTCGCTAGAAGTTATAAGGACCAACGGCAAGCATGGCAAGGATGAAGTAAACTAGATATAGTAGAAACGAAGTTTCGGCGAATCTTAATTGTACAAGGACATTGGAAAAGATTCAACGAATATAGGACATCAAAGTTTTGTCCAAAAGTATCAAAAATGTATTTAATCAATGATTTTAGCACTAAAATAGAATATTGATATATTATCAGGAATTATCGAGATTTCTTTCTTTTGCCATGTTCATAACCATTTCCATACTCAATAATTCTCTGTGCTTTTTACATAGTTCTTGAAGAACCGGCTGTTCCTTTACTACGGGCGCCGACGCACCAGCAAGATTGGTTATCAACCTTTTCATTATATTTATCTTCTGCACCCTTTTCTGCATCAATTCTTTCTGTCTGTAAATAAAACAAAAACAAAAAGATAAATAAATTTAATTTAGGAATTCTTCCACGGAAACTTACCGTGCGATTTCTGGATTAGACTCTTCGAGCTTCTTCTTCCTGACTGCTTCTTGTTGCTTCAAAAATTCACCAAACTCTACGAGGGATGCTTGCATCTCGCGCTTCAATTTTGTTTCCATGACCATATACTTAGATCTCGTTTGCTCCATACCGATTATCGTATCGTTCAGCGTATACATTTTGTGCATTATTTCTTTGAAAGGCCTACAGGTAATATCGAAATAATCGGTTAGCGGATCGAATCATTAAGACGAATGTTTGTGGATCGATAGCGATCTGTGCTCACTCGCTAATTTCGTTATCTTCCATATTTTCGAGCAACTCCTCACTGGCATCGTTTTGCAAACAGGTTTCCAATACTATATTATTGATGACGCAATGAGCCATTCCATCCTGCAACTGATCGTACGTGTCTTGTTCGCTTTCCTCTGGTAACTCAGCCATTTTCTCTGAAATGAAAATCTATTTGACTTATAATTAAGATACTCGTGGGATGCGGATAGGTCTAAATGTTATTAACGAACACCCTCTTGGACAGCCTTTGCTCGTTTACTTACGAGCTTCCACCTTGGCTCTGAGCATGAGCATTCTTGCTTTCAATTCTTTCAGTGAAATTCTTATATCTCGAATCTTTTCTTCCGTAGACTTCAAATCGTTGATGGAAATTGCACCAACGGGAAAATCAGCTATAGTCTCGCCCAGCAAAGCAACCGCCTTCGCCAATTTTTGAAATTCTGACATTGTTTTTCGTATACACTTCGGAACGTCGATAAATCACCTTTTATAAAATATCTGTTGAATTATTGGTGAATTAATATACGTATTGCAGCACTATACGAGCTTTAACCTCAATATTTCATTCCGAAAGTTAAATGGAAAATGAATACTGAAATGTTTGGCGGTATTCGTTATTTCAAAATGATAAGAAATGTCAGACAGAGTCATCTCAGAAATATGCAACTATGCTATCTATATTTGTATATATATTATACAGACGCGACAAGCAGAAATCTAGCTGACCTAGGCCAGTTATCAGCGTAACTGGAGATGGCACCAATGTACCCGTTCTCGTTCGCAATCGTACAACTGCTCCTGCAAACTGTCAATTTCAGTCAAAATTATTTTCCTCGTACGATATACCGGATACATGTCACTCGAGGCAACGCTTGACAAAACTCTGTTCAACGATAAACACATTAATTTGTGATAAAAAGTACTTTAGGCGTTATGATAATTGCTCGATTAGTTCAATTATTAACGTCTTTCTCGATGATCGAGTCGCGAAGTGAACGGAACGTCACGTATAACCTGTCAAATTGACCAAATCGGGTTACTTTGTACTTTTGTTTGCCACTCGACGTAATTGAATATCGGACGAAATTTGGTAAAAGGAGAAACTTAGTTATGCCATGACCACGAACGATGGAAGTAAAAACCGTGCAATGTCTTGTGAGGGACTTGGACCTGACCTTACAGCCACGTATAGCACCAAGATACAAAACTTGGCTTCCTCTGGCAACTCAGCAGGTATTTAATTCTTTTATCGAGACAAAAAAGTAATTTTACGTGTACTCGCAAGTCTCTATAATTCTTGAGATATATTTAATGATTTCAGCTAAGATTGAGAAGCCTCGTCAGGGTTATAGGATACAATTTAGAGGTGGATAAGAAACACGAGACATGCTGGTTCTACTATACACTTCACAGGTCCAGTATGTCCTCGCCTCTTTACACCAGTGAACTTATCGACGATGTAAGTCCCAGATGGACCAGTCTAGAAGTGCCTACTATCCATGCAACAGGATTATCAGCTGCCAGTGGTAATTATCTTTTACAATCGATATCTTAAATTCTCTTTCGGATAAGACGCTAATAAAATGCACCATTTCTTGTTTTTTTTTTTTTTTTTTTTTTTTTTAATAGAAATAGTTCTACGATTATGGAGAAGAACGTTATCGAAAGATCCCACGTCGGATGTAACTTTATTCACATGGGGAATATCATTTACCGGCCTGGCATACATGGGACCCAAATTGCCAAGCAATCTGGAAACAATATTGTGCGACAATTCAATGATATTTCATCTTCACGGTGGTTTCTTCGCTCCGTCGTACTGTCTCGTTAGAAAAACGGATAACAAGCGTTATCTTCGTATGTCCGTAATACCGTCGGAAATACGGGAAAGTTATACCGTCGTAAAATTGAGCAGCCTCAGAAGTAAGATGCAAGCACTCAAGCAACAAACCGAATCTGTGCAGTTGTTGCGAGAACGTATAGCATCGGGCGATAATGTACAATCGCCCAAGTACAAACAAACGACTCTCAACAGACTATTACAACCGAAAAAATTAACCAGAGAAAAGAAGGCTGAGATTTTGAGGATACGAAAAGAGCTCGAGATCGCGAAATTTCGAACAAAATTATTAGAACAGGAGCGCGTGAGAAAAATGGGTGAATTGCGAGCTTTGAATCAATTACACATGAGTATAATGGAAGAAAATCAAGATCATGGCTCGGACCTTATGGGACGATATCGCGAACTGAACAAAGATATCGAGAGGCTAAGAGAGTGGCGTCAGAGTCATCTGGAAACTCGCGAGGGTTACATACAGACAACGTCCAAACTGGCGCATCGACGTCGTCAATTAATTTCGGAACTCTGTCTCATATATCCGGTGAGCCAGGAAAACGAGAGGAAGTTCGCTATAAACAATGTACATTTACCAGACAGCGAGGAACTGGAATCTTCGAACGACACGCAAGTCGCCGTTGCGCTCGGCTTCGTCGCTCATTCCACGCAGATGATCGCAAATTTTCTCAACGTACCAACGAGATATCCTATCTTGCACTATGGCTCGCGAAGTCGCATCGTCGATCACATTACCGAAAGTCTTCCCGACAACGACAGACAATTTCCTCTCTTTTCGAGGAGCAAGGACAAGCTTCAGTTTCACTATGCGGTATATCTGCTGAATAAAAACATAGCTCAACTACGCTGGTACTGTGGCCTACCAACGGGCGATTTGCGAGCGACTCTGCCGAATTTAGCTTCGCTCATGATTAATATAAAACCAAATCAACCATTGGACAGTTCGAAGCGAACATTCTCGGGCTCGTCCCTCGATACCGACATGGGTAACGGCAAGCACAATGCTCCTTTGACACCACCTATACAAAAAGTTATGTTCGAAAAGTGTCCGAGAACACAGCGAACAATGAGTCAGCTCAAGAGCGTTAAATCAGGCTTGGGCTCGTCGCTCGATCAGGGTCTCGACAAACCTTCGAATTCTCTCGTATTGACGAATAGATCAAAGCGCATATGTAAATCCGAGGAGAGTGCCATAGACGACAAACACCTGACGTTACCTCGCGACGCGACGAGCAGCGACGAAACTCTCGACGACACGGTTTTCGAAAACAATGTCGCTCGTATTAATCGCGAGAGATTCGTCAACCTGACGAATCTACGCGAAATTGAACGGGACATAGAGATCCTCGTACCAGTGTCGGTATCGAAGCCAAAGAGCTCTTCCGATACTACCGAAGATTCCGGAAGTACCAAGCAGAGAAGCTCAAATTCGATAAGCAGCTGTGAAATGGCATTGAGCGGTAGTCAAAATGACATAGGTGAAAATAACAGTCCAAACGAAAGTAATACGGGGGTGATTTCAACGAATGGCGAGTGTCCGATCGGGTCGCACGATCAGCGCGGATCGCACGAGTCACGAACTTCGTCCACGAGTCGCGAACCGGATAACAAGAGTATGTCGTCGAACGAGAGTTCGGCAATTGCCTACATGCTTTATCACAGAGACAAGAGCCAGGAGACTCTCACGGATTTCAGCCAAAAAGAATGTAGCTTAGTATCGAAGAATTCCATTAATAGCGAAGACACACTGTCTAACTCGTGCGCGTCGCTGGACGACAAGCCGAATTGTAATTATGAGAGAAAAGGAACGATACCTATCATCGCCGGTGGAGCTTCTAGTTGTCCAGAAAATAGCGAGATTGGAATGGCTGGCATTGCGATGCGAGGATATGAATCGGACGGAAAGTACGTATAAAAAAAAGATACAGAAATTACACTAGTGTTAATATTTTTTCATGACATACGTCTTCCTCTTCCTCCTACTAATCGAGCGAATATTTTCTTTCAGATCTGATGAGAAAGACATTGGTGATCAACTTGATGAAAGTTGCGGACCTGGTTCGAGTACGAGTTCGGAAGGACCGTCGGAGTATAGCCAGTTGGTAAGAATGGAATTGAAAACGCCTCGTCCATGAGAAACATTATTTGCGCACTTTTGACCCGATTCAATGGATTTTTTTTCTCATTTACTTATTGTCTGTATTCAATGCAGCTTGACGAAAGTCGACAATCGTCCAAGTCGTATTCTCGTGCTCGTGGAAAAAGAGATCAAGAGGTGACGAGAGAATTTTGTGCATCCACCGACTACATTGATTCCATACGACGTAGTTCCGAAAACGTTTTCGCAAGAACCGAAGCGTTGGCCAGTAAAAAAACTAGCTTTAAAGTGATGAAACCTCGATGATAATATTTTACTGTTATAAAAAAAAAGGCCGAAGTTGTGTCACATTTCGACGCCTTACACTTACACATACACGTAGCGAGAATTTCTACGGGGTACAAAGGAAAGAAAATATCCGATTTAATAGAATATATCATGACACTATTTAGGGCTCGTAGCATCCTCGTCGCAGACATGTAAGTAAAAAAACAAAAATAAGGGAAGGGTAAGCTGTCCTGAAGACCAAAGGAATCTGAGCGCGAGCACGTTTTTTGTTTTCTTTTTTCTTTTTTTTTTCTTTTTTTCGACGGATCCTCATAGAATTTTCTAACAAGGATAATAAACAGCGGAAGCTCACAGTACTTGAACATATATATTTTTCTCGTACCGTGCCTACTCATTAAGTCAAAGCCATAAATGAATCCTATCCTGCAATAAACAATTGAACAGTTGGTGTATTTACAAAAAGAAAAATTCTTTTGTGAATAAAATGTGATTTACTTGTATAGATTTATTATCGCAATTCCTAAAATATTCCATTATAATGGATGATGAACATCGAACGATAATAATAATCATAAACAGCCATTCTAATCCTGGCCATAGTCTCGGAATTCCTCATTGACATAGAAAATACTCGCAACTCGGACTAAAAACAAATGTCGCCCATAGCCAAATGACTGGACCATTTATCATAATCTCATCCGAGATATCGAGATGCTTAATGGCAACATTCGGTTTCGTAAGTATCGGCAATAGTAAGTCAGGTTGCCTAGCAATAGCTTTTTTTACACCCGTGGCTAGATCTGATTGTACATTATAATGTAACGTTAAGATATATACAAAAAAAAAAAAACCTGAAAAGTTCTTTATGTACGGACTTAAGAGGTATTACCACCCTGTCGAGTGGTTTCATCGTTATTCGAGCTCTCGTGGAGGCCGACCATCTTGGCACTTATCTCCCAAAGTCTGAGACCGACTTCGGGACTCCATTCTTTCTTCGATTTGTATATCTTGCAGTCGCGATAGAGCAGACCATTTTCATCTGACAATGTTGGTTCCGTCGCGCAATGGAGGACCGTTTGAGCTCCCTGGAATAAACCAAAAGTTTAATAACTTTGTACAGTTTACGTGGATAAAAATTAATTCGCAAATTCCTACCTGATAAGCGGTTCGCAAAAATACTAGAGCGACCGGTGAAAATATAACATAGTGAAACAAGCTTCTTTTCACGTATCTGAAGAGACCGGTGTAAGTGAAACCTGGACACACCATGTACACGTTAACACCGGTATTTTCCATTCTTCTTGACAATTCCATGGCGAAGTAAGCATTGGCCAGTTTAGAATTGCAATAGCTTGGATTCATACGACCCTTCATAGGATATCCCAATTCGCCGTTTAAATTGTCAAAATCTATCGTACCGGATTCCAAAAGTTTCGACGTCACAACGACGATTCTGTAGATTATTTGTGCCGACGTACAAATTAATATAATAGTTTCTCTCGATGGATATGAGAAATAGTAAATAGTTATCCACTGACCGACTGGGAGCGGATTCTTTCAGACGATTTAGAAGTAAATTAGTGAGTAGGAAGTGACCCAAATGATTGACGCCAAAGTGTATTTCAAAACCATCTTCGGTCATAGCTTGATCCTTGAGAGGTACGTACACACCGGCATTATTTACAAGTCCGTGAATCTCAGGAAAATCGTTAAGAACTAATTTGGCAAACTTTTTGATGGAAGCGAAAGAAGCTAGATCAAGTTCCATTGGAATCTGAAAAGAATTAAGATCTTCAAACTTATTTCTAAGTGCGGTGAAATCGATGTGTACATATTCGATTTCTAATGCGACAAAATGTAAATACATTATTCATTCGTATGGACTACGAAGAAAATCAAAAGACTTAGTCATTGTTAGAAAATTTTCTCATCGAGTACCATGATCCTAGTGGCAAGTGCAAGAATTTGCATTCTTTGTATGATTTTAATTAAAGTTAATGACAGAGGTCATACCATCTCGCCGGCTACAATTTCTCTGCGAATTTCCATGACAACGTTTCTCGCTTTCTCCATATCCCTGCATGCCATTATTACTCGAGCATGGCGTTTGACAAGTTCACGCACAGTTTCCTTGCCGATGCCGGAATTACCACCGGTAACGAGAAAAACTCGTCCTTGTAAATTGCTCGTATCCTTGCATCTTCCCCAAGTGCGTTCACGACACTTACGGAGGAGTCCGATTACAACGACAATAGGAACGAGAACGTAAACTAACAACATTTTCGCCGGGATAATATTTACACTATGTGGTGAGAGAAACAATGACAAGCTTGTACGAGTCACTGCTCATAATTTTATGACACAGCTAGTCAAGCTGATGTTGTCAATACAGAGACGAAAGGGAATTAATATGTAGACAACACCGTAACTAACCATAGAATTTACAACTCGATGATTTAAACAATGTATCGAAAAATGACAAGCACGAACTTTCTCATCCCGCAAAACTCGTATCTGGATACTCAACTATTCGGACAATAATAGTCATAATAGTATTTGCATTGTACCAGAGAACATAGATGTATATGGAACGACAGGCCTTATATTATGGGCGCATTTGGCTAGGGTGCGCTTAGTGCTCACCCCAGCCACCATGGCGCTGTCCAATATTGGTGTGTACGCATACACTGATGCTGGGGTTATAGCGCGCGCTTTCTCGCACCCAAGCATACTGTTCCGCTCTCGATCGCACCCACGAGCTGTGTACCCCGTGGTTGGGGTACGTGGGATCTCTATTTAAAAGGGGGTTCAACATATTCAGAAGCGCCTATTCGCTCCTAAGCGCCTTTTTCGCTTCAAATTAAGATATCTCCAAAACTATTCAACATTTTTCAACAATCTTTTTTTAGTTTTGTTTAGAAATACTTTATTAATAATTCTATATATGGTTTTAGAAGATATTCAAATTAGAAACGTTTTGGGACCAATTTAAAGTCGAAAAACATTGGTCCGAAAGATGCTCATTTTCAATGTACCTTTTCTCAGGAACCATACGGTCGATTTTCACCATTTTTGTTGTGGGTATATATTACAGTGTTATAAACATTGTGTCGAGTCGTTTTTTTTTCGAAAAAACGATTCAGACCCGAGAAACAAATATTTGAAGGTAAAAAAACGTGATCAAAAATTTTTTTAAATTTCAAAACGACATCAAAAATTTTTTAAACAAAATATCGAGAAAATGGCTCGATACAATGTTTATAACACTTTAATACAGGATGCGCCAGAGAAACTTACTTATTTGGAAGGTCAATAAAAACAAAAGTACTTCAGTTATTGTTTAAAATTTTTTTTATTTGAGAATACAATATCCCAATTTTTTTTCATGCAGTCTTGAAAATGACTTCAGATAAATGGCGACCCCCATTGCGCATACACTGATGAAGTCGATTTTTGAAATTCGTATCCACTCTTTGCAGCATATCAATCGGTATGTTGGCAATGGCGTCGCGAATGTTGTTCTTGAGGTGTGCTATGGTCCGTAGTCGATCGACATAAACCAGGGATTTCAAATAACCCCATAAAAAGAAATCGCATGGAGTCAAATCTGGAGAGCGTACTGGCCATTGGAGATCGCCTCTGAGAGAGATGAGGCGGTCGGGGAAATGTTGTCGCAACAAATTCATTGAGTCTCGTGCTGTGTGTGCTGTGGTTCCATCTTGCTGAAACCATACGTTCCTAACGTTCATTTCTTCGAGTCTTGGAAGAAAAAATTCCTCGATCATGTTCCTGTAACGAGCTCCATTCACGGTAACTGCGCGTTCGTTTTCTTCAAAAAAATAAGGACCAATTATTCCCATTACCGACATCGCACACCAGACAGTAACTCGCTCACAATTAAGTGGCTTCTGGTGAAGCTCACGTGGATTTACACCACACCAATAACGCATGTTAGGCTTGTTGACGCAGCCGGAAATGTGAAAGTGAGCCTCGTCACTGAAAAAAACGACCGCGTCTTCAGGCAGGTTGTCAACCAGCATTTCACATGCATTTTGACGGGCAACAAAATCGCGTTCAGTTAATTCTTGCACAACAGCTAATTTATAGGGATGAAATTGCAAGTCTTCATGGAGAATTCGTCGAACAGTGGTGTCAGAAATTTCCATAGCAGCTGCGTGTTTGCGAGCCGAACGCCGGGGAGAACGCATAACTGACTGCCTCACTCTTTCGATATTTTCCGGAGTTCTGATGGTCCGTTGAAGTCCATTTCTGGGTTTAGCGACACTTCCACACTCCCGAAATGAGTTAACCCACGACAGAATCGAATTACGGCCAGGAACGAGTCTGTGAGGAGGAATTTCAAATCGAGCGCGGAAGGCACGTTGCGTAGCAACAAGTGAGCGACCGTTAGAAAAGAAGCTCTCGACTGCGAAGGCCCGCTGCTGTCTAGACCAGAGCATGATGGCAACGATGGCAACTGACTGGAGGCCCTCCAGTGGAGGGAGAAACAAACTTGGGAACTTCCCCCTCCAGATGCGCCCCCTCTCGCCCCTCTGCCCGCCCAACTCAACGCGCGGTAATTTTTTCAAATAAGTAAGTTTCTCTGGCGCACCCTGTATATACCCACAACAAAAATGGTGAAAATCTACCGTATTGTTCCTGAGAAAAGGTACATTGAAAATGAGCATTTTTCGAACCAATGATTTTCGACTTTGAACTGGTCCCAAAACTTTTCTAATTTGAATATCTTCTAAAACCATATATAGAATTTACAATAAAGTATTTCTGAACAAAACTAAAAAAAGAATGTCGAAAAATGTTGAATAGTTTTGGAGATATCTTAATTTGAAGCAAAAAAGGCGCTTAGGAGCGGATAGGCGCTTCTGAATATGTTGAACCCCATTAAAGCAACTACATTCCGGACCCCAAGCAAGCACATTTTTCTTTTTATTTGTATTCATGACATACAATAAAGTTGCTTCTTTCCTAGAAAGTTATTACAGACTGTATTTCTCTTTCGATTTAAAAAAATCACTTTTACTAAAAGTAGCAGTCAATATGGGGGAAAAAAGTTATTCAACTTCGATGAAATAAAATATTTATTTAAAAAAAAATCTCCAGTTCTAGGATTCGATCCATGAACCGCTAGCATGTAATCCCCCCTTCGCTTTCGAGCGAGCCGCTGATACAAGAGCGAGTGAGATGCAGTTATCGGCAGGCACGCATAAGTGCAAGCGAGATAACATGGGAGTGGGGATCAGCTAATGTGCCGAGTGTGTGTGGCACACTGATACATCGCCGCGCGCTCTACAGCCCATAAGTGGAACTACATTTTCCGTGCCAAAAGTTAACACGGGCCCTGTTGTTCCATGTACATCTATGTTCTCTGATTGTACATTACTATTTATCGGAATTTCGAAAACACAACTACCGACACGAACAACGATAATGGCCAGCTATCGTCACGCCTCTATAGGACACAACAAGAAACTTATCACCGACTACCTTCACAAAGGTAGCTTAAACCGTCGTGAAGATAGTCATGAAGGTAAAATTATTGGAGAACCAAACGCATTGTTACTATGTTCACGGCGGTGCTGCCAGACATATCTGACCATCGCGTATACAATATACACCGTGCTCTCCTCCAGCAGTCGGAAATAATTATCCCGATTTCACGAAGAGTTAAAAATTCTAAAATGTCTTAATTAGATGATTCGTAGATTCCCAGGCATTTTTAATAGAATCCCCAATCATTTCCAATCGATTTCGTAACCATCGACATTTAGAAGAAGTCACATAGCTCGGTTTCTTCATATTCTTTTCTGACTGTTGACTTGCCTTCTAAGTTGCGACGGTGGGAACCTCGAATCGTATGTGTGACGGGTTTCAGTGTGTTTGTGGGTGCATTTGTCGCTCCGTCATGAGTCAGAACCCATGGTCGCGCGTCGCGTTTCGTAATTAAATTTTTCTCAACGTTCCTCCCTCCCCCGCCCTTAAAGGCTCGCGAGCGATGCGATCCATAATACGAAATTCCGTGTCACTATTGTGCACACGGGATTGTTCGACACCACTTGGAGAATGGGTTTGATGTGTATCGTTCGTTCGACGATTCACGAAACTCGCGGTTGTTCGCGATCGTGAACGTCGTGTGCGTCTCGCGCTGTCGCGTTTTTGTATTGTACAGGAAAATAATCCCTGGAACTCCTTGTAGTTTAGGAGACGTTGTGATTGTCGACGAGGGCTTTACAATTGCTTTTTCACCGTCAATCCTTTAGGATCTCCAAGGTAAATTCGTGCAAGTAAATTAATACCACGGTACTCATCGATTATTACAAGTTTTCGACATACCCTTCGATACACTTGCGCGACACCATGAGAAGCTTTTCATACAACCTTTCTCGGTGTGCACAAGTTATACAATAAGTTTGCAAACTTTCTCAAATCCATTCACTCCAATGTTACGTTTTTCATCTATTTTTCTTGTCGTATTTTCAATTTTTTTACTTTTCATCCTGTTCTCGTCCACGTCTTGAATCTGGGGGGGGGGGAGTAGTCAGCTACTCGACAATTGTCGCGCTCTTTTTATCTATTTTTCACGCCATATTACATCAAAAGTCTGTTTATGTTGATTATTTCCATCGGTTAATGTTACTTTCTCATCGAGTAATCCATACAATATCATAATAATAACAACAGCGATTGAGAAATAGTCCGTAGGGAAAAAATGCAGTTCCTATTATTGACTTACTTTTACTACAAATAAGGTAAGTGTCCCAGTTTCCGATTTTCTAACTCCTTCATTATCAGACTAGTATGGACCACTTTTGTAAGATAACGTGCAAAAGAAAGAATTAAAACATTAAATAAATTCGTTGCATCCACTATGATAGAAATGTCAATTAAATATTATCGTAAAATATGCAGTTTCCCTGCTGAATATTTTGCATGCTTAAGAATTATTTAAACAACAAGGATAAAACTTAAATTGTTTCGAGTTCGCGAACGTTACGAGACGCACGTACTCCTGCAATTGGAAGCTTATTTCGGTGATGAATCAAATAATGGAATAATCAACATATCAATAATTCTTACCTCTGGTATATATCAATTCTTAATAATTAAGTTTCTCCAATATATAATATTCATCGATCTTCTAGATGAAGGATAAGTACCGCCAAAGTTTAGAAATTATAATGTTATCTATAAATTTCTCAAATTCAAACCGGATTCCACGTAAACGTATTTTAATTTAATCGAGATAAGAGAAATTTCTTACCTTCTTATTATTTACAGTTTTTCTGTGATATTGCACGAAAGACAAAGTTGAGAAATGGATCCAGTGAGGAATAGACCTAGCAGACCCCGGCTTAGATCGCATGGGAATTCCGCCAGGGTTTTGGTGTTCGATCAAACGGAGGGTGATGAAACTCCTGTCAACACGGAAGCGGAACATGCGGCTCGACAGCCTCAGCTCCTGAAGTCAATAAGCAAAGAAGCTCCTGTCCGACCTAGTGCGTTGTTTTTTTTTTCTTTATATACCACCCAATACAAGCGTTGAGATCGTATACACAGAGCATTTTCTTTTTGTTTTTAGTGGGAGGCGAACTTTCAAACTTGGTACGTATGAGAAATTCGGCGATTGGAAAATCTGCACCGTCTCTGTCCGTTCACATGGTGAGTTTGTTTATAATGCTATAGAATAAAATAAAAATTATAAATTTTCGAAAAATCGGAAATTATTTGGAATAATTATGGTTGGATTGTATTTAGGAGATAATTTTTAATATTTTTCGATGTTTTTTGTCTTACCTCGTAAATATGTTGAATACCTTATACCATAATATTCCGTTTGTCCGCAGCGTGAATTTAACATTCCTCGACGTGCGGCAAAGGTGGCTCATCGTAAATCATTCATAGCAACGACATCACCCACGTTGCCTCGATGCCATTCGCCCTTATCAGGTGAGAGTCGCGCATTATTTTGTTTCTTGTTTATCTCGCGATGTTTTTATCCGGTCTACCATGAGAATTCGTCGCGCGCTCGATCGATCGATCCAATTCGGCATGTCTGAAAGATCGTTTGGCAACGAGCAAAGAATCAAAGGGAAGCGTTGTGCGCGAGCCTCGGTAGGATGACAAAAATATTGCGCAAACGAATTTTTGGCAGAGCATACGTCGATTTAAGAATATGATGTAGGCCAATAACGAGAGCTCGGAGACTATGTAATTCTCTCTTTCTCTCGATCTATAATGATCCGTTGCTCGATCCACATAGCTTTCATATCTCTTTTACGATCCCTCGTGCACATGATTGCTATTAGAACTTTAAAACATATTCGACGAGACGAACGTGCTCTCTACTCCCAAGATCGACGTTTTTTCTTCATTCTAATACCGGTTACGAATATTTATTATTTTTTCTGTTTTTTAGCCAAATAGCTAATCGAATCGTATTTTTTAAAATGTTTTTCCCAATATAGCATTCGTCCCGATTGTAGGCAGTCCCCTAGAGAGTCCTAGGATGTCATCCAGTCCACATTTTGCTTTTGCTCCAATTAAAAGGTATCTATCTCGGTTTTGCGCGTTATTAACTGCAGAATTACTTCGTTCAATCGATATCCTTTGAAGATTTCTAAATGATATTGTACATTTTTCGGATACAATTAAGTAATATTACCTGCAATTTTGCAAAAAGAATTGGTGGTGCTGCATCGGGTACAGCCGATGGACGACGATGGTCCGTCGCCAGTTTGCCATCCAGTGGTTATGGAACGACGCCAGGCTCGAGCAATGTTTCGGTAATTAAATTTTCACTCACGTTGAATGCCTACGAAAAGTGGTAACCGGGCGCATCGCATCTTTAACATTTATTTCTTTTTATTGCCGCAGTCGCAGTGCTCGAGCCAAGAGCGTCTTCATCAATTGCCGAATATACCCACGAAAGACGAGCTTAGAATGTTGTCGTGTCATTTCTCGAAACCCGGCACGCCTTGCTCGTCACATCCCGGATTTCCGGGTTCGAGTATATCCAGTATTCCTGGCAGCATACCGTTCAGCCTCGAGGAAGAGGGACGGAGATCACCGCTGCACCGTCCAAGATCACGAAGCTTGAGGTACGTCATGTCCGTCAACTCCGGTAATGAAACAATTTTCAACGGTAAAGAAAATAAGAAATTAGAGAAACAAAACACTCATCTCACAGTTGGATAACGTCGAATTGCAGTAGTCCGAGTCGATCGCCTGTTCTGGACAATGAGATCATGATGATGAACACCCTGTACAAGGAACGTTTTCCTAAGGTAATTTAAAGAGCCCGAGAGCGCAAAAAAATGGATACGTAATAATTTTGGCGTTCTGCCAAATTCAACCGGTTGAGAAGTGCGAGAAATATACAATTCAAAAATACACACGGCCACATGTTGCTTAATCTACGACGAAGGGTATGCCGTGTATTTTTTTTTCGTTTATTTTCCGCGTTGTTTTCACGAGGTCTCGCGTCTGGCCTGGATTTCGCAAACGTCATTGAAGTTTCTCGTCGAATCATCATAAACAAGTTCCCTTTCACGAAAAGCTTTCCGCTTGAAGCTCAGGAATATCGATGAGTCATCGTTCACGAGACTGCGTGTCATTTTCAGGCGACTCAACAAATGGAGGAACGATTGACGAATTTTATAAACGAGAACAAGGAAATTGACGAGTACGAAGTCGTTTCGCACATGGCTCAAGACTCTTTGCCGATTATACGTTTCGTTCATCATCAGATAATCGAAATGGCCCGTGATTGTTTGCAAAAGTCACAGGAGAAGCTCATAACATCGCGATACTTTTACGAAATGAGCGAAAATTTAGAACATCTTTTGATGGAGGTGAGACGAACTAGAACGAACACTCGATTATCCTACATCATCTTTTTATCGTGTTATTTCAATTTCTGCCTTTTGCTTTCCTGATCATAGACGAAGGACAAGTCGTTAGAAGCTGCCACGCGTCTCACTGGTCTGATAAAGAAGCTTTTATTAATTATATCACGTCCAGCTCGTCTTTTGGAATGCCTCGAGTTCGATCCCGAAGAGTTTTATCACCTGCTCGAGCAGGCCGAGGGTCAGGCTAAGATAAATATTGGCATTAAAGCCGATATACCGCAGTACATAATAAACAAACTTTCGTTGAACAGAGATCCGATCTCAGGTAACTAAATAAAATTCTCCAACTCCCTTCGGCTATCATCGTGTGTCACTTCTCATTTTTTTAGAACTACAAGACGACATTAACAAACTCGAGGACTCCGCGAGCTCAAACTGCAGCAATACAGAATTAGCCACATCGAGTCCGAACAAGGGCAACGACGTAAAATCTCAGCGGGTACCATGCGAGAGCGATTACGAGGTGCTAAAACTGATAAGCAATGGTGCTTATGGTGCCGTTTATCTGGTCAAGGAAAAGACGACGAGACAGCGGTTCGCCATGAAGAAGATAAACAAAAATAATCTCATGCTCAGAAATCAAGTCGAGCAGGTTTTCGCCGAAAGGGATATTATGAGTTTTACGGACAATCCCTTCGTGGTTTCGATGTATTGCAGTTTCGAGACTAAAGTGAGTACTTTCGCCGGATGTTGAACGCGTCAAGCGATAAAAAATAAAGAAAGATATTTACACAACGTCGGTTCTTTACAGAAACATTTATGTTTGGTGATGGAATATGTGGAGGGAGGAGATTGTGCCAATCTTTTGAAAAATATCGGTCCATTACCACCCGATATGGCGAGATTTTATTTCGCCGAGACGGTACTAGCTGTTGAGTATCTTCACAGCTATGGAATCGTTCATCGCGATCTGAAACCCGACAAGTGAGTATCTCGAATATTCGTACAAAAAATTGTCAACATCAAGACGAGCGTAATTTTTCATTATTGTTCATTGCAGTCTGCTTATAACGGCTTTGGGACACATCAAACTAACGGATTTCGGACTCAGTAAAATGGGACTGATGTCGCGTGAGTAGATCGCGTCTAGCAATTTTTTTAATGCACAAAAATGGCCATCTGATTTTTCAATCGTTTCCAATAGTCGCGACAAATCTCTACGAGGGATATATCGACAGGGACACTCGTCAATTCTCGGACAAACAGGTTTTCGGCACTCCAGAGTACATTGCACCCGAGGTTATACTTCGACAGGGTTATGGAAAACCGGTCGATTGGTGGTCAATGGGAATAATCCTGTATGAGTTTCTTATCGGTTGTGTACCATTTTTTGGCGACACGCCGGAAGAACTCTTTGCTCATACGGTCAATGGTAAAATCGTTAGGCGGAAATTAATTTTTCGTTCGAAATGAAATACGTTTTATCATTTTCGTTGGATTAATTTCAGACGACATCGAGTGGCCCGACGAGGAAGATTGGCGGGTTCAGCCCGAGGCTAAAGATATCATAACGGCTTTGCTCGAACAAAGTCCACGGGAACGGTTAGGCACCGGTGGTTCTCACGAGGTCAAAGATCATCCTTATTTCTTTGGTGTCAATTGGAACACGCTTTTGCGCCAGAAGGCCGAATTCGTGCCACAATTGACAAACGATGAAGATACGAGCTATTTCGACAGTGCGTTTAATATGAAAATTATAACGGGAGAATTGGGGAAACGAATTCACGAATACGATTATAAAGTTATTCTCTTTTTGTTCAATTTTTGAAAAATATTTTAGCTCGAATGGATCGTTACAATCATGACCTCGGTGAAGACACCGATGACACTGACGATTCGCCATTGTTTGGTTCATTCTCATCTTACTCGCCGCAATCTCGCAAAATATCACAGACGCGACCGCCTCAGCTGACCGGTGACACGGAACTCGATTGTTTCACAAAGAAGCAATTATTCCGCAACGAATTCGAGCGTCCGTTGTCGCAAATATCGCCAAGTTCCTCGGTGACTTTCTCCCCGCCGCTCAGAGCCCTTGAGAAGAGTACGACGTCGGATAAGAATCGTTCGATCACCACTGCCAAGAGTAACGTACCGGTGGAAAATCTCAATAAAACGGACAAAAGTTCCGACACTTCGGCGACTAGTCTGATATCCGTAAGCAGCAGTAGCGGCGAATCGCGGTCGACAGTCGTGAAGAGCAATATCTCGCTCGAGGGTAACGCCGTTAATCTCAGCACACCGGACTCGTCGCAAACCGAGTCGGACGATATTAGTCCGCAGATACAGAGGAAGCGACACAGCCACTCGTCCCGGGACAAGCTTCCCAGGTTCAGTATTTCCATTGACGGTGATCACATGTGAGTCATTTTGCCAACAATCCTGGCAAAGATTTTTTATTTCATTTTTTTATCCTCAAAGTAGCCGCTTTTTTTGTTTATCCTCATTAATCCTTCGATTGAAAAATACCTTTTTTCTCTCTTCACACTCGTACTCGCAAGTAATCACTTATAATACAAACTACTGGCTATCCATCGAGCTTTACGTTGGTTTATTTTCTCTCTTAAAGGCTCGATTTGGCAGCAGCTAGACGAGACGCCACTGAAGATAAATACAACTCCAGTACGGACTCGTTCGAGTCGTTTAACGCTATGCCACTTCCCCCTACGGCGAAGCAAAGATCACGTTCGGTCATCAAGTCCGCATCCACGAGCGGACTTTCCTTGGTTATACCGACCAGCGACTTTTCCTGTGAGTCAGAAATGACACTCGATTAGAAGAAAGATTGCGAGTAGACGGCGATACATTTTTCACTGTTTCAGACGATCCTCCAATTTGTGGACAATCGATCGAATCACCCGGTGGCTCATCTACAGCATCGTCGCGTGATACGTCCCCGTGCAGAGAGCTCAGCCCTCTCGTAACGAGTCTAAAGCCACCGATAATCATACGACGTGGTCCGTGCGGTTTTGGCTTTACCGTACACACTATCAGGGTTTATTACGGCGACAGTGACTTTTATACGATGCATCATTTAGTCATGGTGAGTAGGAAAAAAAACGAGATGAAAAACAGAAACGTCGACTCGTATTGCAATGTTTGTGTTTTTTTTGTTAAGGCCGTCGATCAATCGAGTCCCGCATTCGAGGCTGGATTGAGGCCCGGTGATCTGATAACTCACATCAACGGTGAGACCGTTCAGGGACTTTTCCACACTCAAGTATTGCGATTGATGCTGAGCGGAGGTGATCACGTTACGTTGCGAAGTACGCCACTCGAGAACACGAGCATAAAGACGGGTGGAAGAAAGCGCGAATTGGCACAGAGCAGAATGGCACGACGTACACTACATCGGCAGCGCAAGCAGAAGCGCGATCAAACAGAAAAAAAGCGGAAATCCTCGCTGTTCCGGCGAATAAGCTCGAAACGCGCGAGCGTCGAGATGCAACAGGTATGCGATGAAAAATCGGTAATTTGCAGGTTCTCATGCCTCGTCACTGAAGGGTGTCGCACGTTATTTTTGTCTGCATCACGAAGCAAGAGAAGGAGCGAGTCACACTTTGCTTGAGCACCGGAAGAGAAAAAAAAGAAACAAAAAACAAAACAATGGCACTGATGAGAAACGAATTCTTGATTTTTGTTGTAAACACGATAGATTCTCGCTAAGGTCTCAATTTTGTTGTTTCATTCCAGCCGTTAAGTATCAGTTGCCCCTTGTCGGCACCCATTCTACCCAGCGACAGCAAACCTCCACTTATGGTATGATTTCTCGTCAAAAAAAAAACCTATACTTTCTTTCATCGCACGTCGGAACGTTATTCGTTTATCGTCGTTCGTTATTGGTTCCAACAGTGAACGTGAAAAAAAAGCTCTCGTGTACGCGATTTTTTTCACACTGGCACGCTTGTCATCCATAAAAATGATTATTTTCCGGCGTTTGTCATCATTAAGAATTAAAGGAGTTCGACAAACAACGAATTGCCGAACTGCTTTAACACTTATGACAAAAATTACGAATCTAAGATACAGTTTACATAGAGATTAATATGAATTTTAGATGGCCGCTGGAATTTGTTCTCCGTCCATGGTAACACCGAGTCGTTCATTCCAATCGTTTTCTCGCTCACTGCCACCGCAACAGGAATCATCACCGTACTTTACCGGTATCGCAAAAACTGTCGGCAGTCCCTCACCTCCGACAAACCGTCCTAGCTCGGAGTCTTATCACTCAACCGGCAATTCGAGTCCGTGCTCGAGTCCGAATTCATCGTCGCCTGGCTCGAGCACATCGGTTGGTAGTATTGCCAACATTCCGAATCAATCTCACTATCAGCGGCCTAGCACGTTACACGGACTCAAGCACAAGTTACATACGGCAGCGAAAAATATACACTCGCCGAATCGTCGAAAATCCGTTGGACACATACCACTGTCGCCTCTCGCGAGAACCCCGAGTCCATCGCCGATTCCCGCGAGTCCGACAAGGAGTCCGAGTCCATTGGCTTTTCCGACGGGACATCAGCCGGGAAGTTCCAACACGACGCAATCCTACAGTCCAGGTACAAAATACTTTACCACGAAAAAACGGTAATATTAATCGTAAAGTTTAATACTAAGATTATAAACTTACCTTATCAGGCGTGTCATTGTCAACTCCAGGCAGTCAGAAAAAAACGTATGGACGACCGAAATCCGCTGAACCGGGATCGCCGTTATTGCGACGAGCTTTGAGTCCGGACAGGCTACATCCTCGATCCGCTGAGAACAAAACTTCGATATCGCCACTGGCCAACACAGTTGTGAGAGTCACCCCGCGTGTCACCAAGACGCAAACTTCGTTGAGTGAGAGCGGCGAAGAAGCTATGGATTCGCAATCGAGAGAATTCGCCGATGTTAAGTGTTCGGAAAAAAAATCTTGTATGGACACGAAACAGGTGAGCGAGTATACTAAATTATCACACGGGATATCGATCAACATCGCGTCGGCGGGACTGTCGAATCCTTGCGGTAGTTCGCAATTGCCCCGCATTGCCGAGGAGAAGGATTCCCCAACGGGTGGTAAAGGCGACGAGAAAGATGTCGTCGAGAAGAACAGCAATAGTAACAATAATCCACTGCCGAGCGCGAGTCACACGTCTCAACATTTCGAGCGCCAGATGAGTCTCGACTCGAGTATAAGCGCAAGATGCAACGAGGCTCGTGCGGCATCGTCGCGATTAATGGGCACGGGCTTTTCCTTCGATAGCAATACGCAAAATTCAACGAAACCAACGATAATAGATTCACGATTGAAGACAAGTTCATCGAGTTTCGGTAACGTGCCTTGGCGCATAAACAACGAAGTCGAGACAACCGCAGCTCATCAGCTATCGAAGCTAACCGTGCAGGAGAGCAAACCCGCGATTAAAAGTAAAACGGAGCAGAGCCCCGAAATGAGAAAAGTGCTCAAGAGATACAAGGCCGAGAGTACGGACGCGTCGAATACAGTACGCCCTGTCGCTACGGAGAAAACACAGACGACTTCTGTGGACGACAAGAAGAATAAGTAAAACCGCGGCGATAATGTCGTTGTGTTCGTTTAATACGAGAGAAAAAAAGGACACTTCGATTGTAAGAATTCTCCGGGTCGAAAACACGTAGAGGATCAAAAGCACACTGGATAATTGAGCAAAAGGCACAATTGGGTCGGTGTTGTCCTGTCCCGTTGCTTTGCTTTTCTCCTCTCTTCAAGAGACCTTGTATTGTTTTTTATTGATGTGTAAATAGTTTTTATGAAAGAGCTTTCGGAGCTCTCGTGCGAAATTCGCGAAGATCTGTATATATACGACATTTCGGACGTTGTTCGGTACGACGGAAGAAACAAAAATTTCTTCGTTATTCGTTTGGCTTACAGAAAATTCTGGACGTGCGGTTGAGAAAGACTGTCACTGAATAATCGTCCACCGACTGAAGCATTCTTTTCTTTTTTTTCTTTTTTTTTACTATTTTTTGTCTCATCTGCAGCTCAGTATTCGTTCGATCTCATCGATAATTTTGTCTTCTTCCAATTTCGAGATTAACAGTAATCGCCTCGCTTTCGTCGTTGTCGCGAGTTCTCGCAACGATTTCTTCGATAAATCATGATGTTAAAGTTTGAGGAAGAAACAAAATGGAGAAAATTATGCAGACTACGTTCATTCAAACGGATATGCTTAAAACGCCATTAAGTAATTAGGATCGATCGTGTCCGATTGCTTTTCCGCTTAATTCGCAAAATCAAACACACACACATACACAACATGAGACTAGCAGAGAGCTCGAAGAACGAAAGAGTTTCTTTCTTTTTGGTAGTATTAACGATTCAATTAATTTATTTTACTTAGGCGTTTAATCACTGTAGGTTTAATTCAGTAACTTAGGCTGTTTATGTAGAACGCGTCTCGATTGTCGCGATTAATCTTGATTGCCTAGAAACACTGAGAACTACGGGCTCTTAGAGCCCACAACACATGCAGTATCGCCGATAAATGTTAGGTCCGAAAGCAAAAGAATTAAAAAAAAGAATCGCGTGTAAACTCGTCTGTAGTTTGACTAGAAGTGAGTAGGTAAAATAAAAGGCGAGAGAATTAAGAGAGAAAAACAAAATGAAAACACGTAAAATATAGATAAAGTTGATCCTGTTTGAGTAGGCAAAGAAAATGTCTTAATATCCTTTTCGTCTTCTCGATGGGAAAGAATTTGTTTAAGCTGTGAAAGGCTCAATCTGTATGCTTAGTTGTTATGTTTAACGTTTCGTTTGTATATGTGAGTATGTATACTGGCGATAATTCATTGGAATAATTAACGTTGACGTTCGATTTTTTGTCGAAGGCTTTACCTAGTTGTCGTCGTAATGTTACGAAGTATGAAAAGACCGGGAGTTGGAGTTTCCCCGAATTGATACACTTTTTCGTCCCCGTTCCTTAGTCGTCCACTTTCATTTTCGTAAAATATATACGCGAAAGAAAATGTTTACATTCCCGTTCGCCGAGAATTTGTTAAATGATTTTACTCGAATGTTTTTACGATCTATACAATGATAGTAAAGAAAGAACAAAAAAGAAAAAAATTTGCTTCCCAGGAAACTCGAGTCCCGTGTCCGACGGAAACGCTGGATGTTTCCTCTATTCGCATCTCGTATGATATCTAGAGTCCTTCTAAAATGTTCTCGTCGTAAGATAACCGTTAACTAGGATTATCATTATTATAACGAATAGTTCTCCCAGTCTGATTTCTTTCGACTCGCTTCAAGCTGCTTTTTCATGATTCTCGTTCATTATTGTTAACACGTACATTATAAGCGCGATATTAATTTTAATATCAGGTCTCGACACATTCGTCGCACGACTGTGAGGAAGAAAACAAAAATATAAATACTCTCTGCCGAATCGTTACGAAACCAAATCAAACGAAGAAAAATAATGAAGATACATCAAGCGACATATCTCTCGATTGCAAAATGGGTTGTGATATACAGACCGTTTCTTCGTTACGAATCTTTCGGGCAATAATTTACGAAAGTTTACGAGAACAAATACAAAAAGAATGTAATAAAAAGAATTTGTCGCCACTCGCTATTACTACACAGGATATAATTTGCTCGATATTGTATTAGTTGTATCGTTTCTCGAACCGTGTATACGTGTATGTTAGTGACGTCCAGAACATAATTGATATGAAAAAAAATGAAGGAGCTTGCTCCGAAATTTCGTAATCCTCGAGATGTCCATTCGTGATTTAATCAAACGCGTCAATTTTTCATGTTCGATCATCAACGAAAGAAAAATAAAAACAATGCGAGATCATTCGAACTAACGAGCGTCGTTTTTTTTCCATGTTATTTTAAAACCATTCACTGTGCTGACGACGCCGAGTTGTGATAAAACGAATAATTTATTATTAAAACATTATTATCGATATAGATATTTAATCAGTGAAGCGTCTTAATGTGGTTACCTACTAAGAAGAATTGTGAATTGGATAACGGAATGAGAGCAAAACGTGCGAGTTGTTCCGTAATAAAGAAAATAAATGAAAAAGAAAAAACAAATAAAATAAAATCTGAAAATTTATTAAGTGTCTTAAAAAAATCATTGCCATTCGTAATCGTAGAGATAATCATCCATCGAACGAAGATAATTCGCTCGATGCATTGAGGGATTTTTGGGTGTTCTCCGAGTGTCTCATGTAATTCTTAAAATTTTCATAACCGAGAATCATCGACTTTTCAATCTTACCAACGTTGAGATAAACTTTTGTTATCGACGGCAATAGCACGGGGCAAAGAACGAGCTGACCGGACCGAGGTCTCTTTTCGGGATCTCTTTGCAACATTTTGTACGTCATGTCAGCAGTTGCCGAGGATATTCCCTGGCTGGGTAATCGTCTAACTCGTCCTTGACTGATCTGCTCTATCATCTCGAGATGATTCTACATAAAAGAATTTAATAAAACGTACACGTTGTAAGAATTTGTAAAATGAAAAGTCAATTTTTTCATCTTACGTACTTTGGTATTAAAGGGAAATTTGTTGGCCAAGAGCTCGTAGAGTATTATACCGGTGCTCCATATGTCGCACTTGTAATCGTAAGTTCGTCCTTCGAGAATTTCCGGGGCCATGTAGAATCTCGTACCTACTCGAGTTTTTGCCAGTTCTCTGTGTATTAATGATAAACCATTTACAATAATCAAGCTGTTTCGTTGCACGAAAGAATATAAAATATATATTCTTGGTAGTTAATAAAATGTTACTTTTCAATGTTTTTAGATACTCCAAAGTCACCGATCTTGACAATATCACCGCGAGCTCCGTGAAGCATTATATTGCCAGGTTTCAAGTCACGATGGAGAACCAATTGTTTGTGAATGTGATGAACTCCCAAAACTATCTGGGCGAAAAGATAGAGAGCTTCCTATATTGGTAAGCGAAACAGAGATGAACCCTTAATCATTGAATTATTTTTTTTAAATTGGTTATTACTTACCTCTTCTTGAAAAGGTTTGTTGTAACGTTCGAGAAGTTGTTTCAGAGTTCCACGAGAGGCGTATTCCATGAGAATATATATTTTTCCATCTTCGTGCCAGGAATCGTTATAAGCGACGATGTTAGGATGTCGCATCTTTCTCAAAAGTTTCACCTCGTTCTCAACCATCTGCAAGGAGCAAGAGATAAAGGAAACTAGGAAAAAAAATCAGAAACATTTAAGGGAAGCAACTTTTTCCACGAGACTCACTTCGTTCGATGATCGACCGATTTGTCGTTTGACCACGTACAAACAGTTGTCTGATTTCGATCTCACACGATAAACGGCACTGGTAAAATCAAGAATTTTCGTAAATCACTAATGGTTGGGAGATGGAAGAAAAAAACGAGATTCTTACCCGAAAGAACCAGCGCCCAATTTCTTCTCGTACACAAAATCATCGGATCTCATAACGTCGAATTTTTTAAAGAACTTACGAGTAAAAGCGTCTAAAAGTCGTTGGGGTAAGTAGTATGGAAATCGCTAAACTGTAATATAAATTTGAACTGTTGAAACTCTAGGCCCTAGATAAGATTCTCTCATAATGTTAGTAAATACTAAACAGAACCATAGAAGCTCGACCTTGTAAGAAATAAAGTACGAGTGTGTGCTCAATTTTGAAATCGAACGTGAAATTACTAAGCGCGCCAATTGTCGAAATCTGTAAGAAAAAAATAGCCTAATTATTTATTCTCTCGTTGCAGCTATTTCCTGATGCAAAAAAAGCTGGGATGCAACATTATTACGAAATCGATCGAGCATTCATCAAGAGGTTCGAATCAACTGGAAAAGAGATCAAGCTTCTCCTACGCATCGCTTTTTTTCTAAAGCGGCAAGTATGACCGCATGGTTTACGAGTCAAAGCGAGACCGGGAATCTAAAAAAAGAGAAAAAGCGCGCCACGACGATCGGCTGAGCTCGAGAGCGGATGCTGCGGCTCGTATGGACCGTGTTACAGACGGGGAGAGGCCCACGCGTATCGAGACACATGTCTCTCTTTCTCTGTCTCTCACTGACTGAACGAGGCCGACAACAGTTCTCTGGACCATTAATTCTATGGTCCGGTCTCTCCTTTTACTCCGCGCGTGAGACAGTCTTATCGAAACCGTCGTGCGAGCACCGCGTTCTCTCCCCTTACGTATATGCAACAGTCACGATATGCGTTTCGTTTTCATAATCGTATTATGCGCTCCATTAATTCTAAGCTCGTCCGATGACGGAGATTATTCTGAGAATGAGATACCGGTCGACGAACCAACGGGGGAAAAAGTTTATGACGATACAATGAAAATAAACGAGAGTGATTTTGAAAGAGAAAATTGGAAAGATGAACAAATTACCCTCGAGGATGCTTATAAAAATTCGGTTCAGGCTTATTTGGACGAAGATTGGGACGGTTGCATCAAAGGATTTAACAAAGCTATGCAAAGGTAAAATAATAATAATATTAATTTCCAAATACCGGCAAAATGTTTATGATATTCGTGTTGTGCGGGAAATTTTCAAACACGATTAATTTCAGATATAAAGATTACAAGAAAGCGGTGATACAGTGTCGAAGAGATTGCCGTGAGAAAGCTGCCGGTACGGAGCCGATATTCCCGGAGAACGTGGAGGATCTGCACTTTTATGAGAAGAAAGTGCGCGAGACTCTCTGCCTGTTGGATTGCAACCAGAATTATCGGGACATTCATGGACCGGAATCGCTCAAGAGAATGTCAAAAGAGATTGAAAAAAATTATGCACAGTTACACGGTTACGAGTATCTTCACATATGCCATTATCAGGTAAATAAATAATTATTAAAAGAGCAAAAAAATGAAGCTTTACCAATGCTAAACCTACGACGATTTGTGATCCCTGCTCAGCTGAAAATGCTCGGTAAATAACGACTTTAATGCTTGATTTGCAACGCCAAGAAAGCTAATAGTCGACCTACATCACCGCTTCAATAGCCCTATGTTTCGGTATAGAGAACAAGACTCTAAAGCGATTTATTGTCCTGAACCCGAGAGAGCTCGTCGTCATAAATTAAAAGAATGTTTATTTTTTTAAATAACGCTTCTTGAAATCTAACTACTATGCAAGCACTCGATGAAATTTTTGGATATACCACTCTTAAATTAATTAATTCAACCCTACAGTCTCAATGAAGGAGAAACGAAATTGTAAATTTTGCACAGATCCTCGACCTAATTAATTATGCATTTCTGACGAAGAGCCCGAGTGAAAAAGAGGGCACTTACGCATGCTATAATTGTGGCTAACGTTCTCGTGAGTTGGTCGAGAAAATATCTTTTGTACTGCGCCACTTGTATTCCCCGAGGATATCGTATTTCGTCGTTGCTAATGAAACGGCACCGTGCATGTTGAACGTAGGCAAGTCTTTCAAGGAATGTGCCAGTAGTGCTGATACCGGTCTGTTATGATTTTGTAATAGGATGCTATGTGTGTTCTACGAATGTATAAACTTTGCAGCCCAGGAATAGAATATATTTACTCGACTCGATTCTGCCGGGTTTTTACTCTCCTTGACCCGCGCGACAAAATAAAATTCTTATCAGTTTCGTCTAGTCACGTAATGTTAATTTCGTTTGCATTATATCAGTGTCCTTGACACATGTCTTTCCACGAAGTCAATGCTCTCTTGTGAGGTCATTTAATCGACCCTAGTAGATGCGATAATTTTAAATAACGAATTTAAATTCTTTGGTAAATTCGACGATAATTAATATTTCATATTTAACACGCCACTATATTCCCTCGCCAAAAATTCCGATGGCGAACATTGTTGGGGCAGAAAATAAAAGTATTCCACAGTTTTGTATTTAAGAGATACGAAAGACCGAGTGTTGTCCGGTGGGCTCGGGAATTGCGTAGCTCGTTAAAGATAAGAAATATCGTTATTCTCTTCTATTTTAGGAATCCCTTAAACGTGATAATGCATTATGTAACAATGATTCAATAATAAAGGAGAAAACGAATTAATATTTTCTCTGTCTTTTGCAGAAAAATCATTTTCAAGACGCTGCCAACGCTGTCTACACGTTTCTCGCTCGTCATCCTAAAAATGAGATGAACCTCAAGAATTTACGCTATTACGTTTCACTACCGGAAGTCGACGAGAACGAAGTTACGAATTTGGAAGTGGAGCCTTTCCTGACTTATTACATGAATGGCGTAAATGCCTACGACGAGAATCGCTACGACCTAGTAATCAACAATTTAGAAAAATCTCTCAATTCCTATCTAAAATCCGAGGACGATTGTCGATTCTACTGCGAAGGACACTTTGATCAAGGATGGCATCCGGAATTCACCCCCTCGGTTGCTAGTACGTTCGAGTCATTTAAGAAAAAAAGAAGATAAACCTAACGAGATTTATTAAATTGGAATACAACGAGAAGCTAACAATTTTCTTATCATTTTCAATTTCAGATCATTTCGCTTATTGCCTGAAATGTAAGCGTGGCTGTTCGGCACGATTGAACACCGTGAATGGAGAGTATCACAATGACCTGTTACCTAGCCACTATCACTATTTGCAAATCGCCTATTTCAAATGTAAGTATTCCATTAGAACTCGACTACGTATGGATTATACCTATGTACGATATCTCGCTATCTCCAAAAGCCTTGACGTTCAATCGCGTTTATCTCATTAATCCCCGCGACCTCGTTGTCCCATCATCGAATGAATTGACAGCGCCAGTCGCGTCACGACTGCATTACCAATGAGATTTCTACCGAGAGCTAGGGATCATTCTCAATTCGAGCCGCGAATGGAAAAAAGTATTGCCAATTCGCTTACGACCCGTATCTAATTAATACGAATTAAGTTTATCCCCCCCCTTTCAGCCTAATTGTTATGTACGACGAGGCTTTGGGCTTGATTGTCGGTCGCTTTTATAGTCCCTCGGGCAATTAAGCCGAGACACTATAAATGCGTTCTTTTCCCATAAATTTGTCTTACCTCTCTCACTTTCTGTATGTGGAGTACAATGAAAATGTAAAAATGGGCGAATGTATTGTTTTATTAGATATAATTGGATTTGGTTTCTTTTTAGCTGGTGATGCAAAGAGGGCTTGTGCAGCAGTCGCCAGTTATCTTCTGTTCTATCCTAGCGACGAGACAATGCTAGCGAATCAGGAATATTATCGAAAATTGCCGAAAGTCGACGAGGATTATTTTACGCCTAGAAAGGTAATAAAATCTCAATCGAGTCCTACCAACGAGATTATAAGTATCTAACATTCCGTATAATCTGTTTTATCGCAGGAAGCTCTAAACTATGTGAAACGACAGGAATACGAGCTGCGTCTGTTACTATCAATCTCAGAGGAATTTCAAGTCATAGGAGCTCGTCTTCATGCTGCTAAGAAAGAGGCTGAGATGGAAGAGCGTAAAAATTCTGAGACGCAGGTAAATCGCGAACGATAGACGTAATAAGCTTATTATCATTATTTTCTACCTTTTTGTAAAATGTTTATTGTAATGCTTTCGTTTGTACAAGTCCTAATAAATGTTACCGTCAAATCTTACGAAGCCATTTTCGTACTGTCTCATGTTTCTAGCATACGAATAGAAACGAAATAGAAAAAAAAAGTTTTGAGTTAAAAACTCACTGAAAACGAAGACTGCATTGGCGCCTAGTGGTGGGGCGACCCGCCTTGCACGCGCGCGACTTTGCTATCTTGTCCTTGGGGCCTGATACACTTATACCGAAAGGGAATATAAAAGAAAGCTTGTATCATGCGAGATTACAGTTTTCTGTGTCGATTTGAACATAAGAATGCATGAAATACCGACTACAGTTCAAATGGCATTTCGCTTTGACCTCGCGGACAGTCGGAGATTTATAAAATAAATTTATTGTTGCAGTTAGCTGATCATCCACCTCCCGGTCACTCGCCAGCGTTTCAGTTGCGATTGTCTAGTAACGATGAGATCACTAGGAAAGGCGAAGATCAGTTTGACAATGAAAATGTATTCGTGGAGGGAAATTCTATGGTTTCTGAGAGAGAAATTCGTCTCGTGGCCGACGAGAAAGATCTCGGTGGAGAATTACGATACTTGGCGGAAGGATTTCTCAACGAAACCGAGTGCGAAAGTCTGATACATCTCGCCCAAGTATGAAGAGATTATCCGCTAAACCGTAGTCTCTAAAATTCTGAATGTAATGAAAAAAAAGGAACGATAGTAGTAATTTTATAGATCGGTGCAGTGGAAGGCGACGGTTACGAGGGTAACGCGACTCCTCACTCCATGTACGAGCGATTCGAAGGTTTGACGCTTGGCCGAGCAGCTCTGGTATTGTTTATCGACATTCTTTCAAATTTTCATCGATGGAAAAGAAAATTGATAACGTTAACGAAATACTAACGTTTCCAGATGGTGTACTTTGGTTCGATAGAACCGGAGATTCTCGAGCTCGCCTTATCGACCACGGAGGAAGCTCGCGATCACGTCGAAAGGTATTTCAACCTAGATCGACACCTGTATTTCACCTACACACATTTGGCCTGCCGTTCAGCTTTGCCCGGTAAATCTTAAAGCGACCCAAAGTTCCTGAAAACATACAAATCGGATATAAACGTAGCTCCGAGCTTTTTCGCTTTTCACGAGATTGCAAAAAAGTATAAACACTCAAGTACGCGATAGAAAATGTCCGAATGAAATTAATTTCTTTTATACTTACTTGCAGACTCCACGATGGATCGTCAAGACCTGAGTCACGCGATACACGCGGACAATTGCATCGTCGCTGAGAACGGTACGTGCTCGGCCGAGTGGCCAGCTTACACGTTTCGCGATTATTCGGCGATAATTTACTTGAACGATGATTTCACCGGTGGCGAATTCGTTTTCGCCGGTGATTCGAAAGCTCGAGTAATTCAGAGTACAGTAAAACCGAGCTGCGGGAGAATGGTCGCTTTCTCAGCTTCGGGCGACAATCTTCACGGCGTTCGTGGAGTACTGAGAGGCAAGAGATGCGCCCTTGCACTTTGGTTCACTTTCGACAAGGAACATCTCGAGATCGAGAGAATTCTCGCGCGAGCGATCTTAAGCAGAGTTCGAGCTGATGGTTCGGCGATCCTCGAGGACGGTGAATCCGTAAACTCGAGGAACTACGAAGACACTCTGTCAAATCGTTTCGAGACTGATCCGAAACTTCGTCAATTGTTCGAAAAACTTCGATCGTCGAAACGATGATTTTATCGGACGCTGCAATTACAAAGAAAACGTTTGATCAGTATTGAATCTTGTGGCACTAAATGGTTAGAGTTCCTTACGCTCACTTACGACACTTTTATAAGAAATTACAAGTAATCGCAGTATTTTGTACAATATATTGTAATCTAGGATCTGAAGATGTGTAATTTATATAAAATATTCTAGTTCTTTATTAGCACAGACATTAGCATTACATGCCAACCGGATCGTGTTTTTTTTTACAATAACCATCCTATAGTACGTAATAACATGTGTATATTGTATCAACTCACTGATTCATTTGTATTTTTTATTTTAGTCCTTCGTCATTCCCCCGTTACCATTCATCATTCTTTCCCTCGCGCTATATTTATTTTATTTATGTATAATTGTTATGTATAACTTGTTTTTTTTATACACGTATATTACGCGATTGCACGTATGATTAACGTTGTTCACGCTCCGTCAGTGCTATCGGAAGATGTTTTAGCTCTGTACACACGATTGCCCTCCGCGTGTTTGCCTCTATTTATTTCCAACGTTTTTTTAAAATATTTTTTAACGGGTCACGAGATTATTGAAAAAAGGAAAAATTAAGGACGAGTCGTTCGAATCGTGAAATTATAACGGGCGAACACACGATACTCGCGACGAACACACGTTTGATGCTGAAAACATATTGTTTGCTTTTTTGTTAGTGACGTTTGTGTATCACAGGAGAGCTCAGTCGAATCTCCGAATTATATATAATGTGTATATAAGTTTTTTTCTTTCCCTCGATCAACGGCAACATATTTTGTAGTAAAGCCACGTTTTAAAAAACTGGAAGAGAAAAAGTATTCGTGTGTGCTGGACCTGGTAGGAATCGAGTCAGTTTCAGCCTTACAGTTAAATATAACATTCGATCATCATCCGTTATCTTGTTTTTTTTTTTATATATATAGCCGTGCTCCTTTGTTTATCATCGTTAAAACTATATACATCTATGCGCACTGTTCAGTGTGGCACATATACCTGTGACGCTGTCAAGCGCGAGTGTGTTTTCGTTATCTTAAACGTTAGAAATGGCCGCGCTTTCCTTATCGTTTAAAAATTGTCTCGAGACCGATCGGCGAATGAAACAAAAACAAAACAGAGAAGAAAACAAAAATCTCACAGACTAACGGAAAAAACTCTGTATGGAACAGTTTCGAAGGAACTCCACTCGGATCCGCTGAAGTGAGAGATTAATATTATCTTACGGTTAGAAAGGGAATGGACTAAGTTTCTTTTTTCTTGCATTTATCCGGCCTTTTTCCGAAGCATAAAGTTTTTTAAATCTCGCTTTTAAATATCTCAAGCCCCAGAGGCCTATAATACTCTCGATTCCTGTTAGAACTATCAGCGGCGATTACCAAGAAAAAAAAGAGTATCGTATCATTCTTTCTATCATTATTATTTTTTATTCGTATTCTTTTTTTTTTCTTTTCAAATCGAAATTTATTTCGGCAATGAGATTGTATTTATCGTTATTATTTTTCTTAAAGATTCCGAATAATTCGTCGTCAATTTGAAGAACCAAATTTCTAAGATTTCAGTACCGCGATTACGCGGCGAATCTTCACTTTTAGATATGTAATCGATTTTCGACAAGATCCGATTCGTTTTAAGGGCGAAGGGGGGGAATGTTGGGCGTGATGTTTCGTGAAACGACGAAAAAAAGAAAAACCTTCTTTCTCGAATGGCAAGGCTCTCGACTAAAGTAACGTTTTGTTTTTTTTCATTATCCCAGAGTTTGATTATATTGTTATAGCTAAAAAAAATGAACTTACCATACTTTCGGCATTCGATAGTTCGAATTTAGTGTGCAGCATAGCCGCTGAACAATAGCGTGACGTCCTTGTGTGTACATATATATGTCGCGTGTGTGTGTATATATATATACATACAGAGACCAGGAAACTAATATTAAAATAATTGAATAAGTATAATAATAATAATAATAACGATATTTCTCGAAGTTGTTGTACTGTGTTGTGGTTGTGAGACGGTACCGTATCAAAAAATTGTATACCCGACTCGCGACACTCCGTGAGGCCATCGATTTTCTATACCGAGGAACGATCGAAAAAAGCGCCCGATTTCCCTCTTTGGTATCCAACGGTAGCCTCTTCATCCCTCGACCCCGTGCTCAATCGTCGAATAACACAGAGCCGAACGTGCAACGGGTTCGGATCGTCGAGGAATCGGCAGTGAGCAAACGCGTCTTGGCTATTAACAGCAGGAGGATCAAGTGGGCATGCTCTCCCACTTGGGGGCCCACTCGGGTAGATGTCAATCCATACTGGACGGTGGAGCGGCGTAACGTGTTCGCGGATCCGAATCTCCGTCGCAAATGTATTTACCTGTAATGAAAATTAACTTAATAAAATGATGTTTGCGTCGAATAAACGGTGTGATTCATTTTTCTTTGTAGTTGTAGTATTTTCTTTGCTTTTGTCATCACCTGAAACGAATCGTCGTTTGACGAGACTGAGTCTATAGCCAGGACCAACGAGCTCGAACTCGACACCCGATAAAGTCGTACCCTCGCAATTGAATTGTGTAAATATAGTTCCCTGAGTACCCGGTCCGTGCTCGAGTTCGACCCTCGCTTTGAGCGAACCAACGCCGTTGCCCTCGCTGTGTTGCGACAATTCCGTAAATTTCCACAATAAACGATTCGTGTCGGGCAACCACTGAGCCGATGGTTTGCTGTGAAGTCCTTTGAATCCACCCTCGATAGGTGCGGCGACGTGAAGATTCAACAGCGGACTGGGCGAGCCCATCGCTCGGCTGTTGTACTTGTAATCAATCTACGCTCGAAAAAGCTCACGGTCAATTTCGTAGAGAAAGGCAAGATCGATATTTACTTTTCTACCTCTTCCTTTGTAGAGGCGTGTTTGTTCGACCGAATCGATAATGTACAAACGTTATTACCTTCAGATCTGTGTGACTCGTCTCGCACTTCCAATACGCGACGATCTGAAACGGACACGAACCAGCACCCTCCTTATTCTTAATTTGGTATTTGAGAATATCCACGTTGAAGTAGGAGGCCGATGGATTTTGCTCGGCTTGACGTCGCAACAACGTGGTTAAGGCACTCATGTTAAACTCGAATATTGTACTATCCACAGTAGTCTGCGTCGCGTCCCTGAAAATCGTCAAAACAAATTCAAAATTGTTATTTTCTCTGTGTTATTATCGTTTGTAAATTTAACGAGAGATTGGTAGGAAATAAAATTTTCAAACTTACATACTGACGAGCTGATTATTAGGCAAGAGTCTCTCGAGCCTGTTGCTGTTCCTCACCCGAAACGATAGTTTCGCGGGATTTGGATTGTTCGCTAGTACCGCAACGATACCAGCGGGAAACGAGAGCATCATGTCACCGCTGAGTTTCACCTGACATCGCGTCTCGTCGGTGCCGCGGAAGTACGAATGAACAATCTCGTGAAAAGCAACGGCAAGAGGAATCGTGTCAGCCAGACCGATCGTCAGAGGTGAAGGACCTCTCGACGATCCTACGCCGACACCGGCAGCGCGAAATTCCAGGCTGGCTACGCTATCGGCGCGTGAAATTGTCGCCGGTGACATTCTGCCTCGCGTCGTGCCCTCGCCACGACGCGAGGGTGGACGTGGAATTGCGATCGAGCCCGTGGGCGTCGATGACACCGACTGTTTCGGCGGTAAGGCTGGCGTGATGTCACCGACTTCGGAAAACAGATCGCCTTCTACGAGATACGATAAAAATGTACAAACAAAAAAATGTAAGCACGAAATCCCGATAAACTCGGTAAAATTGAGATGATAAATATTCATTCGTGCTCACCGGGAAATCGTGTATGAGAGTGAGTGGCCGGTGCGGACATCGGTGGCGCAGGTTGTGGAACGGGCGAGGTCGACAAAGCCGGTGGACTTTGCAACGGAGCATATGGATGACTTCCGGTCGGAGTCGAAGCGCTCGATGGCGTGCTGCTCGGATTAAATAGATTGAGACCGAGAAGATCGGAACTCGGTTTACCACCCAATTGCTGGGAAACCGATTGCGACCTTTTCATGTGATGATCCGAGTCTGCATTAGATCCTCTACGACCCTAACGAGTGCATTGCAATCGTAACATTATTTTTCGCGAAACGAGTCCGATCGATCTCCGACAAATATTATTTTTCGACAAACTTACTGTGGGCGCTGGCGAGAGCGACAAATTCTCGACCGTGGCTCGGAGCTCGTCGACGCTCGCGCTCATCGGTGCTCCACCGTTGCTCAACGGTTTGATCTCGACGCGAATCTTTCGCTCTCGCTCGTCGTCCGATTCCGTGTCCGACGAAGAATAAAAACCTTTCTCGGTTTCCCAAGGATCCGGCTTCGGTCTTATGCAAAAGCCGTCCTCGTCAACCTCTGGCGTCGGTGTCTCGGATTTTCTACTCTCGTCTTTCTCCTCTCTGTCGACGAAGCATAGAAATAAAATTGTACGATGAGAATTGTGCTTCGTGCGAGACTTTCAGCAAGCCCAGTGCCTTCTTGTCTCTACCATTGTTCGTTCCTTAACAACTAGACGATGGAATCAATTATCATTCTTTAATTCTACATCGCACTAGGTCTGCTGAGCATGCATATACTGACAGGTCAGACTTTTCTTCTTTGTTGCTGCTGGTGTCGACCGAGTCCTTCTTCTTCTTCGCCTTCTTCTCTTTTCTTTTCTCTCGCCTGCTGCGCAGAAACCCTGTCGATAGTGTCGATACGTCTTTTAGTAAATAGAAAAACGACGAAAACGTAAGAAAAACGAACAATAATCACGACAACGACAGAGTTATGTCGGAAACACAGGTACATGCTCTGACATTGACGCGAGAAAAATGATTCGTGACAATTTTTCACCTTATCCCCAAGTGATTAGAATTCATCGAGGCTTTTACGATTATGTATTGGCTAAAGATGTGTTTTCGATGGATAGAGAAAATAATTAATCGATAAATACTATAAATATAAATATATGCTGCGTATGAACCGAGATAAGTGCAGTTTGCGGGATGCAACGGAAAACGTGAAATAATAATAATAATAATTTAGCGATAGATCCAGACAGCTCACTAAAACTCGCACTTTGAACGATATATTGGCTTCGATGCTTCGTCTCAACTTTTTCTTTTTCTTTGCAAGATAGACCCACCACCTTACACACCACCCAGTTAAATCTCGAAACAAAAAAAAATTTCATCAACGAAAACCAATTTCCAGCTTAAATTGTTTTTCTAACAACTTTCGCCGAATATCAATAATCAAATTTTATCTCCGCTGTCCCTTAAAACCACACGCGGGCTTTCTTTTTGCTTGTTTTCATTGTTTAAATACAAATGGTCGGAGCGGGAATGGGGGGAACAGACGACAGACGTATAAAATTGCTCTCGTTAGAAACGAATGGCAATTGAGTGAATAAAAAAGTATTAAAAAATAAAACAAAAATAAAACAACGATAAATCAACAATGAAAAACCTGTGAGCCATGCATTATTAAGATCTGTAAAAATCGGCTCACCTTAGGCGTCCCGTCAGTAGCCGCCCTCTTTGCTCAACGTTTATTCAAGTCCATTATTAATCTCCCATCGTGAAAACGGTAGGGGAATTTTTGTGCACGAGCGTATTTCATACTTTTGTACTCGCTACCGTCGACGAGGCTCGACAAAGGACCAAAGAAAAACCGCAATACTAATTACAAAGGAAATTCAATTTTGTCTTTTTTTTGTATTTAGTCTTTTCTTCATTTGCAAACTATACTTTCGTATGGACAAACGACACTATCAGCGCACAAATTACTGGCAATGAATGAATGACGGAAAGAAACAAAAGATTGTTGCAATGACGATGACGAACGGGACACATGGACTGTATGCACAACGACAAGTGTTGTTTTTGGCAGGAAAATGATCATTTTCTTTTCTTCTTCATCTTCTTCTTCCCCTCTCCATAACAAACAAATAATAATAATAAGAGAAAATGTGTGTCGACGAGAAAGAGAGACCCCGTGTCATTCGATATGTGCCACAAAAAAAAAAACAAAAAAAAACGTATGTTTCCCCACACGATTGTTAGAAAAACAATTTAGAATTTTCATATATATTTTTCTCCTTCTTCTTATTCTTGTTCAACCCGTTGGCAAAAAGAAAATTACACTCGTTAAGATTTATAGCGTGTTGAGAGTTAACGCTAAGAAAGCAGTTTGGGGTGTTAGCTGCAGTTTACACACACGATAGTATGAATATTTGCTCGTATGTGCATGAGTTGGTTACGTGTTTGTGTGTGTCTTGTGTGCGAGATAAGAAGCCACACGAAGGGCTTTGTGCGTGAGAAAAGACGGCTTTGAGCATTACGAAAGGCTTATTTACGTTGGCTTTGGTTAGTTTGTTAAATAACTACGCAATATATCTATGTCGAAATTCCTTTTTCAATTTTTTTTTTTAGAAGCGAGTGCGGAAGACAGTGGAGGAATACACGTGTGTTAATTCCACGGTAAAGCCGAGAGAGAGACAGAGAGACAGAAATATCCGTTTGATTTTCTTTGTGTTTCTTTTTTGTTTACCCCTTTGTGAAAGAAAAAAACCGCGAGACAACGACGGATTCTACGACCAAAGTCCGATTTTATCACCGAGTATCGCAGATAAGAGAGAGGACAGGCAGAGAGATCGACACCCATAGAGAACTTTAGAGAGAATCGAAAAAAAATCTGTTTTTACGTCATTTGTTTTCATTGAAAAAAAAATCCATTAATCCACGATTTAAAGCAGTTACATTTAGATCCTCTGAGAGGGTTCCTGGAGATGCTGGGAGGTGGAACGGCAGAAGGCGGATTGTTGCCCTGAGGAGTGACAGGTGCCGAACCAGAGCCCGCTTGCCTCTGCCTCTCTGAAAAAATACTCGTCGCTCATTTCTCTAAACTCACGACCCTAATAAACTCTTTTCGTTCGATCATCTTCGTACCCTCTCGTTTCTCATTTTCTTATCTCTTTTCTATTTCTTTTTTTTCTTTTTGTAAAATCTTCGTTACGCGAAAATTACCCGTTTTTTATTTTTCATTATGGATTCCTCCACCTAATATGTATAATTATTTGTTAGAAATTATTCACGCAATGAAGCAACTCGCGAATGCGTCAACGAAGAAAAAAAAACAAGCGTCAATGTAGAACGAATCTTTGGTTATTCGAATAATAAACGTGAAATTGCGAAAAAACAAAAATATTCGACAACAACAAAAATGGAAATAAAACGTAGAGACGATTATGTCCTCGGTTCTGAAAGTAAAATCGATCAATATATACAGCGAGGTGAGACGAAACAAAAACAAAAAGGGAGTAAATGAGAGTGAATTCCGGGCAGTGAATGGATTGTCCGATCGACAAGATTGCCCAGCCTCGAATACGAACGGTGAAAAAAAAAGTTTGCTAATCCGATCGTCCCATACATACACAGACACACATGACTGATATTAAAAAAAATAATAATCAACAACTAGGGAGATACGAAACACACGATTGTACGCTACGTAACGGAAATAGCGAGTGTTCAGTGTAGGGAGAAAAATACGTGGATGAAAATAAAAAAACAACAAAAAAACATAAAAATTAAATTAAAGCCTGGTTCACAGTTACTGTCCTATTTCTAGGGTGACGAGAGGCTCTAAACGATGACGATGCTTTCGCGTATCGAGGCTTAGAACGATACTTGTCGATAGCACACGAAATATATTTTCTTAACATCGCGAGATAATTATTTTTCAACGGTTTTTTTTCTCGTATGTGTTTTTTTTTGAAACTTTTGTAAATTTTGCTTTTGTCTTCTGAGTTTTGGTTGACCTACCCTGGGAGTTGGACATGAACAGGTTGAGTAGAGAGGTCGTACGACGGGATGCCTTGGTTGCCTGAGCCGTCGGTTCTCTATCCCTTTCTCTATCCTTTTCCCTAGTTTTATCCTTCAACCGGGCTCTCTCGTCCCTCTCAATCGTCGAATTTCCGATACCCACCCCCTTTGCACTGTGATTTCTCTTTGTGTTATGTTTGTTACCAGCAACGCCCGTTTCGCCGTTGGCGCCTTTCGGCGCTACGTCCTTGGTCACTTCGTTGCTTGCCTCGATCTGCGTCTGACTCGTCATTTCCGCTATGCTCGTTATCACCTCCTCGTACTCGATTACCCCTGCGAGTAAACCGCACGAGCCGGTATTCTTTATTTTTATTCCGTTTGCGCGACTGTAAAACTCGACCGGTGTGAAAACCGGAGACAAAGACAAAGTCAAAGAGATTTCGTTTTTACTCACCCGGCTTCTCGAAACCCGTGTATTTACTCTGAACGAATTGTTCCAACAATTTGTCCACCGTCATGTCCAGACACTGTCGCTTAAAGTCTATGTGAACTTGTCCGACTTGCTCGTGATTCGCTTGCAACACGTCCGCGTACGTGTTGAGAAATTCTTTCATGTGCTTCAGGTGAGTCTCCTCGACATCCTGGAATCTCTGAAAACAAAAACACAAACAGCGTTTGAATAAAAAATATTTCAATTTGAAATTTGTCTTTAAAAATTGTATTTTGTGAAATAAAAAATGCGTACCCTGCAGGCAGCGGTCATTTTGCTCTCGAAATCGTTGCGAACGATCGTGTACTTGTCGACAAGAGCTTTATAATCGTCCTGTGACTTTTTGAATTTTGCCTCGGATTTCTCAAGCTCGCGTTGACTGGCGTTGTCCTTTCGAAGTTTCTCCAGCTCGAGGCCCTTCTGCAAACACATGTCCTTTGCCTTCTGCAGAGTGACCGTGATGCTCTGTATGTTCTGGACGACTTCGAGAGTCGAGGATTCTTCGTCTTTGACCTGCGAGAAAAACAAATGAAACGATTAAAAAATAAATATAAACTGTAAATGACAAATTCTCATAATTCGCGTCGTATCGACGATCGAGTGATTTATAGCCGTGTCGAATGATATTCCCTCCCCTCTGTACGTCCCCGAGGTCCATGGAAGCAGAAATCAACGAGTGGGCGGACACCGTGATAAGAAAGCAACGAGACAGAAACGAATCGAGAGAGAACAAATTTCAAGAAAAATATGTGAAGCGATTTGTAAAAAAAAAATAAATAAATAAACATTCTTTACTCACAGCTTTGTGCCTCTTGTGCAACTCGTCGGCGTATTTGGACACATCCTTGATGAGCTCCGCGACTCTCTGTGCCATCTGGAGATGAAGACCGGCGAGTTTCTCCGCAGCTCCTCTCAAAGCGGCCCAAACAGGTGCGAATGTGCCCTGTGTGCTGCTGCTGTTGCTCGCCTGTTTCGCAACCTTGCTGAGCAGCTTGTAATTGTTCTCCTCGATCGCCGATCTCTCGCGAAGGAAATCGGCCAACTCTTTGCTCGCGACGACTCCATGCTTCATATTATGATACAACACGTCGAATCCATTATTCTTGTCACCCTGAAAATAAAAACAATTTTATTCCATTAAAAAAAAAAAGAAAATTATTCCTCTACAATTCTCCTTCTACGTAGATTCTCAAAAATAATTCAAAAAAACGAAAATACACGATGCTCGTTGATTATAAAATTATCAATTCGTTTCCAATCCAATAAATTAAAAAAAAACATATCAAACAATAAATTCCATCATTATCGATGAATAAATTAAATTTTCTCAGATTTCTCTTTACTCGTTGAGTTTACAACTTTGTGAAATCGGTCCCTCGTGGCTTTCGTCGTTTTTTTAAAGCTTTTTTTCGTCGTATCGTCGACCGAGCTGTAAATTACACGATAAATCGTTTAGATCGACGGAACAAGGGTCGACAGGGTGGACCGACGTTGATATACAAGCTACGATAGTGTAACGAATTGTATGATAACGACAAAGCGAGAGAGCTCTTTCGCTCTTTCGCTCGGGCGATTCGACCGAGTGCTGCCGGGCTTAGTTAATCTCTCGTTTACGAAGCACGACGGGCGTCGTGTCGAGTCGGCCACGCACGATGAATCCCCGCGTTACAAACCGTTCGTGCTATTAGTCGATGGCAATTAACCATAGGACATTCCCCTTGTCCATGAAAAAAAAAATCGCACCAAAAAAAATGAACAAAAATCCACGAAACGATTTCCTCTCGCTTCATACACGTCCTGCACCTGGCTCGTTCTGGAAAGTTTTACAAAACCTGTGAAAAAAAATAAACAAACGTAATATGAAATTTATGAAAAAATAAGAAAATAAAATAGACAAAAATACGAAAAAAAAAAATTTTACGTCTACGAGATTCGAACCCGACGTTTTCTCGTCACGAGTAACGCGGCACGTACACCAACCGGTTTTTCTCAGGGTTTTCCTCGTAATTGCCCCTCGCGACTCGTAAGAGCCCCGGGAACGCAACGAAAAGTAAATAAAGAAAGAAAATAAGCGCGTCCAGAAGAAACTCGTCTTCTCGTTACAACGCGATGAAAAAAATAAATAAATAAAAATAAACGGGAAGACTGCCTTAATTTTTGCTCACTCGAACGACGTGATTTTTACAAACAATTTTTTTTAATTTTCTTTCTCACACTCGAGAAATCTTTCGATCGACGGCCCTCGACGTATAATAATTTACGATCGACGCTACGCGCGAAATAAAAAAAACACGAGAACGTCGACGAGGAGAATCAGACCCACTTAAGCCTTTTTAACGCTTTAACCCTGGTTCGGGTCAAGACTAAACTCGTACCGAGCGAGAAAGAAAAGAAAGAGAGAGAAAAATACAAGATCCAAATTCCTACAATAATCTTTAACGCAGCATTAATAAAATAAACATGAAAAATCAAAATAAAACAAAATAAAAATATTAAAAAATTCTTAAAAATTACAATTTTTTTTAAAATCATTATTAATCCTCATTTAATTTGATTTTTTTCTTTTGAGGACAATTTCAAGGGTAAATTTATTCTGAAAGGACCTGTACGATGGCGAACGCGAGCTGCGAAGCCAGAGGGACGTTACGACAATGAACCGCTATTAGATTCTATTTCTTCCATCGTCCCATCGACAGAGAGATGCTCGTTCGTCGACGCTGGGTACTTGGTTCTTCCGTACACGACGCTCTCGCGACTTTACGATCGTGTAAAAGATTATTTTTGCCTTTTAATTTCTTTTTTTCCCAACGTTTCGTTTTTTTTTCTTTTTTTTTTGAGACTTGTCGCAAACGGTATGAATTATCGCATACGAGGACTTTACGTATCCCTGCGGTACGACTTTTGCCAAGTGTACACTGAATTCTTTTTCCTCCTCTTGGGTAATTACTCGTTTCTCTCTCTCGAGACGGAAAATTACAATCGATCGCTGCCCTCCGGTGTATAATGAGAGACCCTGGGTGTATACGGCGCTCCGAGAAGCTTTCGCGTCGAGAATTCAAATTATAGCTCGAGTTGGAACTTTCCTTCGAGAAGAAAATAAAAAATAAAAATAAACAAAAATTAAATTGCGACATTTGCATCGAGACGTTTATTCGTCACACGTGAGAAAATTAATATCTTTTTTTTTTTCAAGGAAATAGAAGAAATTTGATTTTAATTCTTGAGATTAAGCTGGAGAAAATAATTGAATAATGTTTGGAAAAATTTCAATAATTTCCTGGAATTGGGAAAATAAATATTCTCAAATTGCATTTCTAGGAAAAGTTGAGATTTTTTTAGCAGAGTGGTGCGTATCAAGGTCTCGTGAGAACGCGTGGCGTATGTTTAGTCGCGAGGCGATTTATCAATCAACGAAATGTCCAGCCGGAGATAATAAAAGCAAACGGGAGAAACGGAGGCCAACAGGAAAACGAAGAAAGGAAGGATGCGCGTAATCTTATCACCCGGACTCTGGCGACGTTCCAATAAAGCTTCTGTATAGAAAATAAAAAAATAAATAAAGAAAAAAATGAAAATTGTGAATTAAAATTTATAAAAAAAAATTTAAAAAAAATATTCTCTGGTTGTGCGAACGCCAAGAGACAACTGGACGTTGTCTCGTCTCATTGAGTGTAACGACGAATCAATCATACGTGATTAATTCGATTAGCCTTAGATTGGCTCGTGGAAATCTTCGATCGTACGTCACGACTCGCTCCTTGACGTTGGCCGTCTTTATTCGGTTTCATTGTAACGGATAGAAAACGACGAGAGTGGAACGAGAATGAAAGAGAGAGAATGAGAGAGTGAGAGAGAGAGAGAGAGAGAGAGAGAGAGAGAGAGAGAAGCGTGTATTCCTCGGTTATCGGCCAATTCTCATTCCGTACGTAGGACAAGTCACGAAGCTCAACACGAGAGACGACGATGCTGTATACCACACAGCGTGTAGGAATGCGTCGTTTAAACTCTCGACGTAAGAGCTAGACGGTGGGAGAGAGAGACAGAGGGGGAGAAAGAAAACGAGAGAGAGAATATCGTACAACGAATACAAGTTGCGATTATATTACACGTTTACACACGCCGATCCTTCCCGTCCTTTTCTAACGGCCGTTCTCCTCTCGTAAGAGCCTCGAGTGTACTCCCGGTGCACCATTCTCCTGTGACGTAAACTATTAAAATCTTGAATCGTTACGAGTCCAAAAAAACAAACACATTTTTTTCGTATTTTCTTACCGATGGAGAAATCTTTTTTTTGTTTTACTGGAAGAATTTATTGTTTGGGAATTATTAATGATAATGTTGAAGTTTTGTAGCCGATGGAAATGAGGATAAAGATTATTTGAAAAAGTTTGTAAAATAGGAGGGTTTGTAGAATTTGCATATATGCGTGTAAACATGGGTCGTCGTATTTGAAGGTTAAGCGATAAAATGGGACTGACAGATAAGCATTGTACACTGTTTCATTCACCCTGTGGTTGGAGGAGAATCGTAGCTTCTCTGTAGAATACAAAAATGAGAACGAAGAAAAGAAGCCCTGTGTGTGTTGAAAAAAAAGTGGCGTTAGAGGGAAAAAGAGAGAGAGAGAGAAATAATCTCGAGGATGACGCGCTTGGCTTCGACGCGTTGCACGAAATAACTGTATTTTGTTATGCACGTCATTAACCTCACTTTATCGAATAATAAAACGACATTTCTTGAATGAGAGCGAATTATTATTGTTATACGAGGCGGGAAAGTTATTGTCGATGCGTGTGCGTGTGTAAAGATGGAAGAAAGGACACTTTCACTTTCTTTCGAGTTTATTGGGAAAAAAGGGTTATGTTTAAGGACGAAGCTTACCCAGAAATAATCGGCAAAGTCCACGGTCATGATGAGCCGCGATCAGACCATCGTATATAACGTAGTATTCGTGATTCCTTTCGCCGCTGTTGAGCCTTTCCTTGATGTCTCTAAACTTCTTCTTGCCGTGTATAACCCCAACTACGTACGTATACACACACACACACACACACACCACGTACGCGCGCGCACTCGCGGTCACTGTTTGCGCTACTGTACGCGAGACACGGACGAGCACACGCGCGAACCAAAGAAAATATACATACACGGGTAACGAATAAAGAAAATAAAGTCACAAACAGGAGCGAAGGGACGACACCGTTAGAGTACGAGGATGCGGAGAGAATGTTCGTAGTACGAGGGAGAGAGAGAGAGAGAGTCAATTCAATTTGCGAGCGTTCTTGGAGCAGTGCATACTCGCGCGACAGTATTGTACGAGAGATTGTTGGATCGTATACTCTTTCGTGTGGTACATATGTGTACGGATACAACGCGCGCGATGACACGATCTCACTTGGCAGAACGGAAACGCGGCTCGGAACGGACACAGGACACCGAGGGAGCAGACCCGTCCGACACGTAATCGCGTCGTCGTAACGCCTAAAAAACTTCTCTCTCACCGCTCTGGGCGTCTCGACGAGCGGAACGAGCCCACTCGACCGCGGAGACACGGGTCAAACTATCTCTGTGTTTTACACTGCAGCAGTTTACAACACGAACCGCACTCGCTCTCCACCGCACCTCTCCGGTCTGACGCGAGACACGAGACTGACGAGATTGCTAGAGACTGCAACTCTAGCGGGCCGCGGCACGGACCGACGCGCGCCATCTCTTCGCTCACAACGGAACTACGTCGCGCTACGCGCCGCGCAAAGTAACCCACCAATGGTAACGTAAACACGTCGGTACATCAGAGACTCTGTAAAAAAAAATGCTAAATACCGTACATAGGGGTAATGCGGATCGTATCGCGTCGCTTACTTTACAAAATTACTTTAAACAATATAAAATACCTCGAATAAATCTAAATAACAAATAAAACAAATACATAAAATAACTTTACCCCCTAATTACAATAAAATCCGCAAAATACAACTATAAATATAAAGTATATCTATAAAAAATATTAAAACGTTGTAACGTTCATAACGATGAAAGTAAACGAAATTGGAAAGATTTATTGTTATTGTTTGTTCCTTCTTCCTTCTTTTACGAGTTCTAGCGTGGAACTGAAAGGCGTGGGAGTTTGACGAACTCCGTGATAATTTTAGCACGTTGTTGGGCGATTATCGGTTTTTGCACGGCTAGTACTAGTACAGTAGAATGGCGATTATTACTATGAACGATGGGGTAGCTCGTGCGAGGGGTGCTTTCACCGAGGCTTTCGACCCTGGAAGGGAAAGGTTATCGGGGGATGGGTTTTCATGCACATACACACACCCTTATATATATACATACAAGGGTGACAAAGGAAGGATGATTGGTGTGTCTCGATGGCGTACGAGAGTGAGAGAGAGTGGAGCGACAGGTGCACTGGCCGCGTGCGCGTTACCACCCCAAACCACTCTGCCACTACCCTCTCTCCTTCACTCCTCAATTCGCGTCCTCCGCACGTTCTCTCCTCAGGCTCCGCTGTCCACTCCGATTGTAACACTCAATAGGGGGGTCTCTTCTCCTGCTCGGCATTGTCGCTGATGCATGGAAAGTTTTTCGCTCGTCAACGTCGAGCCCCCGAAATATTTAATCTCACAACAGTTTTCACCGACGTGACATTTTTCATTTCTCCACCCTCTCCCCCATTATCGTATCTCTTTATCGTGTTATCTATAGCCATCAAGCTGACGCAAAAATTATAAATATAATATCCAACTGTGAATCGTAACATGCGTCGTACGAAATTAATTTAAATCGTTGAAAAATAAATATTTAAACAAACAACAAGAACAACAAAAACAACAAAACAAAAAGAAGAAACCGGTGATTGTTGATAAGTTTTTCTCGTGGTATAAAAAAAAGGAAGAAAAAGAAAAAGAAAAACGAAAGGAAATAAGAAAAATGCCAGCTAACAAGGGAAGCTTGACGTCCGCGCCCTGCAAGGAAAAATCCGGCAACGGTTTCGCGGCGGTAACGTCGAAAAAGAAGAAACGTTCCTGCGTTAAAAGTAAAAAACATTGCAGGCAATATCTGGTGAGTTGATCGACAAATAAACAAACCAAAAAAAAGAAAAAAACAGAAGAAAATTATAAAATATAAATCAAAAAGTGTGTTTTTTTTAGATGTTGATTATTTGTTTATGAATAATTGATTGACGTAAGGATCCCGCGTTAAAGCGGATTCCATAGTGCCAGTAGAGACCGATTAGTGGGGTGTGAGTGCGTTTGTGTGTGTTTTCAAAAAAAAAAAAAAAAAAAAAAAAAAAACTACCCTCCATATACCTACTGTAAATACAAACCTACATATATTATTTTTGCATCGAACAACGACACCGTGCACGTGTACATATAAAGAGACCGCTATAAGAGCGTTACCCACGTACCCGAGACGTCGACCGATCGATTCTGTCTCTCGCCTCGAGACTTCTCTCCCATTCATACTGTCCAAATTTTTGTGTGTCAAAAGAGTAAAATGTGAAAAAGGAAAAAAATGAAAAGATAAAAAATAGTGAGAGAAAAAAAACATCACTCAAGAACTTCCAACGAGACATAAATTTTTGTTTATTTTCGTCTTTATTGTGATCTATGGGAGATAGGTACGATATCTTACTTGAAGTGAGCCGTTAATCGTCTCGTGGTCAATAATACTTTTGCGCAAGTTTCCGTCCTCGAAGGGGTAAATTTTTATGGGTCAGACTGTACCGGAAACGTTGAAGAAAAATGTTGCGAATGGGAAGATGGGTTTGTTAACCCTTTCTCGGTGTGCATGCCCAGCAATATATATATATATATATATACTATGTATATATATATAATGTATATATAGCGACTAGACGGTCGATCGATCGAACGTAGCATGTTTAATTGCCACATCCATTAGTAATCTTTCTCGAGAACCACGCAGAAAGCCTATTGCAAAGTGTTTCACCTACCCCCACCCCTCTCTCTCTAAACCTTAACCCCCTTTTGTCGAGTAGCGTACGTTTTGTCTTGAAATAGCATTAACCCTTAACTGCTTTGTGGGCGAAAGAGAAAATGAATGTGAAAGAAAAAATAAAATTACAAAAATCTTTCGGTACGATTTTAAGAAATAATTTGAATAATTGGCAATTAAGAAAAATTCACGAATTAGACAAAGAAAAAATAGACTCTTAATTATCATAATCGATCGAATAATCGGAGATAAATGTTGGTATTAATTAGTTAAGGGTTGACGATGAAGTTTTCTTTGTTTATTTCGTTGATGAAGAATTGGGAGGTTGGTTAGACGTGTAAGCTCCTCGAAATGTTACACGGCACTGTTATCGTTATTATTATTATTATCATTATAAATAATATAATCGAATGGAAGAAAGGAAAAAAAGATGAAAAGAAAATCAAAATTTCGCAAATTTTTACGATCGTTTTATTTTTGCATTCACCCCCTATCCTCTGCACTTGGTAATTTATATTGTGCGCGATTCTTACGACAATGTTATATAACGATTATTACCTGGCACGACTCTATGTTCTTCGTTATATTTTTTTATTCTTTTTTCTATTTTTTTATATTTTCTCTCTCGCACACCCCTCGTCGTAATTACAAGACGAACGAAGAAAACTGCCCCGAGACACGGTCACCCTCGAGGTAGGGTCACTATCGGACCCCTCTTGTCTTATCGATTTTGGCGAATACGAGTGACGAGGATATACAGAAAAAAAATGTATATACACACGCGATATATTTATATAAAAAGAATGGAAAGAGGCTTGGCGGTGATTTGGCGAAACAAAAGCCGCCGCCGATTCCACTTCGCGCGCCCTCGTAAACCACTTTACCATTAGAAAATCGCGATGAGCCCCGGGGCAAAAGGGGTGAGAAGAAGGCGTCGTTCCTACTATTGGCAACGACGACGAGAACGAGAGGGAAGAATCGAGGAGAACTCTCTTTTTTTTCAGCCAGAAAACATAATCGAACAATTTTTATAAAATTTGTAGAGAAAATTTGTCGATAAGTGTCGACAAATTAAAAAATAAGATCGATGATAATCGATGTTTTTTTTAAACTTTATTTCCATCAATTCGATTATTTTAGGATCGTTTTTTCCCGATTTTTCTAAAAACCGTCAAAAAATTTAGAAAAGATTTTCGTCAATTTTTTTACCCCACCCTCTCGCACCCTTAATATTCTCTCTTATCGACCGACGTTCTCGTACCGGTTACCGACCGAGCTGGTAAACCAGGAGCTCATTTATCGATAACGACGAGAAGCTTCAACCAAAAACGTCGACGTTATCGAGATGCGAAAAACGCACCCCCGTCGTGCGCGACGCGAAACTAACGACGTCGCAATCACGTCGGTCACGTCTGACTCTCGGTCGGTTCGTCCTGGCATTAATCCAGAGGAAAGAAAAAAAATACAAAAAAAAATCCTCGACGTCGTGATGCAATTTTTGCGAGCGCAGCCACTTTGCGTCTTGAAGATTCGAATCACGTCACGGAAGAAGCCAGAGACGTCGCCGGTAAGGGAAAAAAAAAATTTTTTTTCAACGTCGGCGTTTCGTACGGGCCAACGACATTTCTCTCGAAAATAGAGGAAGAGAGAGTGAAAGGGTAGGGGGTGGGTGGTAGGGGTTAAGGAGTTTTGTAGTACGTAGTAGAATTTTCTAACTGTATCGTGAATTCCTCGAGGAATTACAGCAGCGTCAGCTGGTCTATCCGAAATCTCGATGGACCTCGAAGGGAACAAAAGAAAAATTGTGAGGGTGCGCGCCCGGTGGCCGAACACCGAACTAAAATAACAATGGACAACGCGGTTGTTCCATTTCAAGGGTTGAACATTCATTTTTGCCACAGAGCGGGATGAAAATTGACGATAGGATTTTTCTCACGTACGAATTTCTTCATGAATAAAAAAATAAACGAACAAAAAAAATATCGAGTACGTCCCGATAAGATTGGGAAAACAAAATTTATCGTCCGAAAATCCGAGGTTAATAAATCGTAACAACGATCGCTCTGGGCACTTGGCAAAATTGCATCTGTGCGAATCGAACCGATCGGTTCGAGAATCGTAAATTTTTGTTCCAATTTTCGAACGCGTCAAACAGTTTTCAAACCTGCATAAAACGGTTCGACGCTTTGCGACGATAAAAACAAAAAGGTCGAATCGTTTTTTACTGCCAGAAAAAAAAATATCGTCGACAGAATATGAAAAGGGTAGAAAAATAAGTTATGCCCTTTTTTCGAATAAAAGGGTGACTTTTTTCCCATAAAATTAATCGACGATGATTTATCGTTGTATTTATCATAATTCGTTTTATTTCGATAAAAAAATAAAAGTCCATGAGGGAAAATGAGAGAAAGAGGGAGAGAGCGAGTGAGAGAGAGAGAGGGAGGGGGGGGGGGGGGTGTGTGAGATAGCCGGAAACCGGAAGTCTGTTGGGACCGGCTGACCGTGAGCGCGAAACACGGCCGATTGCGATTATGCAACGCATATGCGGCTGATACGAGGAAAGGGCGGGGGTGGAGGGGGAGCGATGCACACAGAACGACCGTTATAGGCCAACGAGAGAGAGTCATCTCGCTGCTCCTCGCTCGAGCGTTGTTATCTCATCGTACGTGATACGAGGAGGCATATAAAACGTTTTATATATCACTTTATGTACAAACGTATCGAGCTCACGCCCTCTTTAACTCGATTATCCGTGAGGGATTTGCCTATTCTTCGATCTAGCAAACGCATATATACGTGGACCGAACGACCATCGATTTCTGCAGATTTCCCCAATCTGTATAGAACGAATCACTCGCTGCTTTCGACATTCATTGCCCCCCACGAATACAATTTTTGTGCCAAGGAAAGATAAATCGACGTAATCTTCTTTTGTTAATTACAAAAAAAATTTTTATTAATTGAATTATTAATTTTTTTATTCGATTTTTTGATCTTACTTGTTTAAATTTTATTTAAAAAAATGAATCAAACACTTGCGAGAAAGAAAATTCGTTGATTATTGTTAAGGGCGTTTTATTTTTTGAAGGAAATAATCGTATCTCGGCTAATGTATTTTACAGACACATTTGTCAATCTGGTACGAGAGAGAGGATGGCAAACCGACAAAAAGGATCTGCTAATCCGGGATATTCTCTATCTCTCTCTTTCTCGCGTATTAGCTTTTCCAAGAGAAATCTGGTAGTACAGCCCCGCCTAGTGCCTTTTCATCCACCCCTTACCTCGCGCTCGTAATACGCGATATGCTTCGTGCGAGGTGCCAGCGAATGATGAAAATCTCGGTACGAGACGCTCCGAGCTATTTCCCGTATTACACGTAGCGCGTCGCAAAGGAAGGCGAACGCGAAAAG